>JABAJS010000203.1:0-21607 GCA_018221635.1 Tephrocybe sp. 10521TJB
TCCTCTCTCTCTCTCTCTCTCTCTCTCTCTCTTAGAGTGTCTATCTTGTGGGAGCCTGCTACTGTTGTAGTGTTGCCCTAACAACCATGGCCTGGTGTTGGAAGAACCAAGGTGTTCCAAGGATGACATCATTGCCAGAGAGATTCATTACATCAAAGGTACATGAGCAGTTGATCCCCTGATACTTCAGATTAGCACTAACTGAAAAATTTATCTTAGATCTGGATCCTTGGGATGCCATATCCACTGTAAGTGGCATTGACAAGTTTGTTTTCTCAAGACCCAGCTGAGCAACAATTGTGGTTGAAACAAAATCCCCTTGGGATCCAGAATCCAACATTGCACATGTGGGGTGTCCATTAAGGTGGATAACTACCACCACTGGCTCTGGTACAAGTCTGGAAGGGTTCTGAGGAGAAGATGCAGTGCGTCTCAGTGCTGAATATGTGTCATTATTGACTGCTTTACCTTTTCCTTTGACATTGACTGCATTGACAGATATCTGATATTCTGGATCATCTGTCACCAGAACCCTGTTCTTGTTGTCTGCCAACCTCTCTAAGTCCCTCATTCCCAGCCCAAACCTTTGGACATATCCCCCAGTCAAGGTGTCTTGTACCTCATGATCCCCCCTCTCAACATGATTTAGGTACCACTCACGGGGTCAAAATCCTTCCCGTCTTGCCACCTCTGAGGGTAGATAGGCCACAAATGATGCATGCCTATCCCAAACCATGAAGTCATTTCCCAAGTCAATCCTTTCACCCTCATCCACCACTTCACCCCATTTGGCTACATTGGGATCCATTATCTTAAAGAGTTCCTCCTGAAGACAAGGTATGAGCCCCTTCCAGAGTTTGCATACTTTCTCTCTCTTATCAGTGTAACCAACAATTCAAAACAGGTTTTTAAGCTGAGTAGCATATTCATGCACGCTCAGCTTCCCTTGTTCTAAATCATCCAACTTTTCTTGCTGCAACATTCTGAATGTTGATGGGAAATAATGATTGAACATGGCTTTTAAGAACCTGTGTATGTCCCACTTTCTCAGCTCCATAGATACCTCACTGAGATAATAATTGTAGGCTTTTCCCGTGAGGAAGTTTGATGCCTCTGCCACCCTGTCTTGCTTAGGAACTTGTCCCTTGCGAAGGTACAATGTTATCTGATTTACAAACCTAACATATTTGACTGGGTCAGCTGAACCATCGTACTTATCTGGTGGTGTTGGCTTCAAGGCACTATACTTTACCTTTGATTTTCTCTTGGCCTTAGCCTTTCTCTTTGAGGCCCTATGCTTAATTTTGTGGCTTGATTCACTGGTACTAGAACTTGAGCTCGTATTACTGCTGCTGCCCTCCAATGACGAGTCCGATGACAGATCACTAGATTTACTCAAGGTGCTGTCTCCTGACTTGCTTGAGCCCGATTCACCAGCGTCACTTGAGTTGTCACAGTTGGAAATAAGAGTGGATTGTTATGACTGCACACAGGTCATTAGACCACTGGGTTACAATGTCATGAGGAGATTGACCCTTTCTCTATAATATTTATACTACCTACGAATTAATAGAAAATTTACATGCTATGTATGCTAAGTAAGACGCAGTCTCACACAGTGTCGGCACCTCAGGATCGGAGTAGTATATTACCAGATTACCAAATCTGGCAATTCTCCAATTGTCACTGCTATCTGTGCCTGACATGTCCTTGAATGCTTTTCTGAGGTAAGAACACTTGTTAACTTGCTCACTTGGCTTTACTGATCCAAGCCTGACTTTCTTAGCACCATGTTTGGAGGTCTGGTCAATTAACTCAGACATACTGACTGACATGGGTGTGACAGAACTACGTTCATGGCGACTCATGCATTTCTCTCACTCTCGCTTTTCTGCTTTGGCAAGTGCCTTTAAGTTTTTGATTTCCCTCTTCAGTTGACGGCAGCTCATAGGCTTTTTGGGCATGGCGCCATTGTCAGGGCCACCTGCATCAGAATGTCCCCCCTCATTGGACTTGGAGGGAGCAGGGGACTCATCCTCTTGCTTCCTGTTAGTATCAGTAACCCTTCCTTCAGGAGCCATGGTTTCCTCCCTCTCCTCATCTCGGGCTAGGTCAACATTCAGGGTTGGTTGTCCAATACGTGATCCATCAGAGGCACCGAGGACCTCATTGGTGCCTGCAGTCATCAGCAGTTGATGTCCCTGCAGGTCCGTTACCTTTCTTTTCTCAGCCTCGATCAGCTTGCTTATTTTGCAGACATATTCTTCCATCTCAGCAACATTGTGCTGGGACTCATGCCATTCAGTTAGATCTTCCCTGACAGGATTGCTTTCTCTAGGGGATGAGCCTACACTTGACGAGCAGCCCCTGGCAGGCATGAGGTTCAGCTTCTTAACCTTGAACTTCTCGATCAAACGGTCAGTGTGTTTGAGGGTTTCATCCAGTTCATCTTCCCAGTGGACAGGTTTCAATAGGTAGGGGTTATCATTTCTATTTCTATTGACTAATGCATTCTGGGCAGCATCCAATTGATTGGCAGCCTGTGGGTCTGATCTCTCCAAATTTTTTTCTTCTGGGACATTGTTGTCCCCGAGGTTCTCCGACCTCTGCTGGTTCAAGTCGGACTCCACCAACATTCACACACTAGGCACAGGATTGGGGGCACAAACACCCAACCCCTCTTGGTCAACACCCAGCTTCCCGCTGGGGTCTCCAGTTGTGTGGTTCCATTTGTTGCGTGAAGGGGGAGTCCTCTGCATCACGACTAAGATTGGTGTGATGGTTGTGGTTTTGGTTTTGCTCATCCTTGGGGAGCCCAGGTGATCAAGCTGAGTTACGACCAAGGGACTGAGGAGAGTCGAATGCGAGATGCAGTCCGACTTTTGAGTAGAAGATTTACTTGTCTTGTTTTGTTAAAATATGTGGCATCAAGCTCGATGTTTGAATACAGCAACACACGGTGAAATCAAACCCGAACCTAACAGTTATAAGTCAAGTTGTATTTTAGATAGGCTGGAGGCCATATATATATAATACATAGTTTTAATCAAAGGATAATGGTAAATATAATAAGATAAGAATAAACTAAAGTCGTCATAACTAGATGAGTATGTTTAAAGTCCACCTTACCTTTACATTGAGGATGTCACGTCCTTTCCTGAGTTCAAGGATTTCTTGGACGGCATCCTTCCCTCTCCCTGTGGATTAATCTGAAAGAGAGTCAGGTTCCGAGAGGATAAATGATGGTGAGGGCACTTACTGGGTAATGGTTTTGTTTGAGCAGCTACTTGTGTGGCCCATTGAGCACACAAAAATGCCTCAGATTGACCGCAACATGCTAGGGCTGATTCAGCAGCCAAGTGTTTGCTCAGCATGTGATGTGTTTGTCGCACAAGCCACTGTCCCATCTTCTCTATGATATCAGTACATGCATGATGGACCTGTCTATCCAGTGTACAGAGACATTGATGATACTGACAGAGATCAGAAGTCACACCATCACAAAGAAACATGATAACTCACCCCACAGACCCATAGATATGCAATGAGCTTACTGATAGAGTGCCAGACTCGCTCGCATCCCTCCCCATCAGTCAATCCAAAACCTTCACGTTTATGGGGATGATAAATGATTTGGCAGGCCCATTGGTGACTGAATGCATGAAACACAGATATTGCAAAATTGAGATGGTCCAGATAACGATTCAGAAAACCCCACTTAATACAACTTGGCTCCAGCTGGCAGCCGATATTGTACAGGAGGCCTACTCTAAATTGTCAGGGAAGGTGTTGAAACAGGGTCTCAATGAGTACGATGGCATAGTGTTGCTTCCTGGCAGATTGAACATTCACAAGCCAGAGAACAATATCATGACAGCACACCAGCACCATCAAGGCTGTATCATCAAAGAATTGGGTGCTCGCCTTCTCTCAATGATCATCCGCAGCAGTAAAACCTGCTTTGCAAACATCCAACACTGACTTGGGGCACAAAGGGAGCCTTTGTAATGATCCTCCTCCATGTCTTTGGGCTCCTGCCTAGTGCGTTTAGATGGCCGTGGCTTTGTAGGACGTATGGCAGAAACATATTGTTCAGTCCTCTGCAAATCCGCTTCACACTAGGTGCGCTGATTGATATTATCAAAGATTATATCTTGAAGATATTCTAACCAAATGCCATTTATAAACACTATATAATCTTGAATCATATTATGAACAAATGATATAAATGTTCATGTTTTATTCTCAGATGATATTGTGAAGAAATTTTATGTATTTTCTGTAGATATGATAGCTAATGCTGTGAACAAAATGATAAATTTGATAATCATATTTTCAATAAACATACTGTGAATGATATTTAAAATATGATTCATAATTTGATCAAGATATGAAGTGGTCACAGCTGGTCACAGGCTGAGACAGCATGGTTCATGTATCATATTGAAGAAATGTTCTGAATCATATTGTAAAAGTCACAGGTCACACATAGTCACATTAGTCACAATATGTTCACAATATTGTCTGAGATCATATTGTAAATGATGTTGCATTCAATGGAATGCTCTAATAATTGGGGAATGAATAGCCCTCCATGACTATAGGGCCATCCAAAGAAGAACTAAGGAAAAGAATGAAAATTGAAGTCAGAAATCACAAATTACTGTGCTCAACATCAAGGATGATGAGCAGACATGTCTGATCATTGCTGACAGTGATGAGCAGATGAATTCCGCTTTCAGAGTGCTTTGTCATTGAGAATGCTCAATTACATAATCAGCCAGAAAGCGAAATCAATTATAGAATGAAGTCAGAAATTTGCCCAACTTCAAGGAGCTGATGAATTTCGCTTTTTGAATGATTATGTAATCAAGAATGCTCGATCTGTTTTTATAATTGTCAGGAATAAAGACAGTTTGTGGATGAAATTGTAGCAGATCGCAGCCTGCCAATTGCATTTTTGAATAAAGCATGCATCAAGGCAGACTATAGCATCCAGTCTAGGAATTTGTAGTCAGTTGAGATAATTCAACAAGTTAAATGGATGAACAAACTCAGATGGTGAGCTTGATGGAGAAAATTTGCCTCCAAAACAAAGGGGACACACTGATCTAAGGTAATCACTTGGCTGCACTTGAGGCAGAGGATCTCCAAATGGATTCGAAGTATATGAGCTGCCTACATCTTCTTCTGGACCTTGGTGGAGCTTCTGATGTTGCACTTGTGGCTCTCCCTGCTCCTCCTCATCTGAAGCATCCTCCACAGTAGGGCAATGCTGAGGTGTCACCGGGTCCCTTGTAATCAAGGAGGATGAGCCACGTGAGATGTGCTCTGGTGTTTGAGGTTCTATGCCATCTTCAGCGGTCATGGAGAACACAAGACCATCCTTCTGATTGGTATGGGGACATGGTGACAATGGAGCAAAATTGAGTTCGAGATCTTCATCAATGCCATCATCCAGGGCTACCTCTTTGCATTGAGAATCCTCCAATATGGAATCCATGTATACTGTTGTGGCATCCTGCAGCGTTGAATACCACTGCAATGCATTCCCAAATCACTTTTGCAACGATTCCTAACAATATTTTTTTATTCAGTGAATAAGGCAGCTGCAAAAGAGAAGCCTCAAACCTTGTGATTCAACTTGCATCCTCGTGAAGACAGAAATGTCTCAACTGTCTGGCACCATGCTGTGTTGTTTGGTGAAACATTCAAGAAAAGCATGCTGACAAATTCCAAGACTTTCATATCAACTGCAATGGTAGGTTTCAGAGGCGCTGAAGGAAAACAACCCAGTTCCACAAGCTGGCAAGCAGCGGGAGCATGAATAATTCAAATGACAATAGCCAAGGAACTTGTACATACACATATTCTGTGCCTACTGTTGAGATTGTTGAACTTTTGGATGATACATTCCCCACTATCAATAGAGACCACATGATATTTGGAGCAATACCTGAGATGCCCTTCGTCAATGATTATCACATGTTCACCCTGAACAGCTGGGAGCACCAGTTGAATGTACTGTTCAGGCACATGCACAATCTTTCACCCAACAGAAATTTTCCCAATACCACGATCACCAATATCGTTCATGTGCCAGATGCCTGATTGGCTGTTTTGTTCCCCCCCCTGTTATCTTCACTTTTACTCATAGTTTTTTGTTAAGGGAAGGAGAATTGATGTAGGAATTGTAAACTGCAAAATGTTAGTGAGACAGTGGTGCCAGATATTTGTTCAAATCACTCACAAAAGGCAGATACAGGATTTGGCATCCTCGACAATGGGTTCCAGGAGAGGCTTTGTGCCACACTTGACATATTCAAATATGACTTTGGGGCGGGAATTGGTGTGCTCGACAATTGGCTCTTCCAGGCAGGACCAAATGCAATGCTTGAGCCTGCAGGAAGCGGGATGGATGGTACCAGTGGCAATTGAGAGATTGGGATATTGGATGTGGGTAGAGGCATGAGCCGTGGCATATCAGGTTTTAGCAATGCCTGAAGCCACTTATCATCCCTGTAAAATAAGAATAAGCACATAAATATTGTCTAACTCATCGTGAACATACCTATTAGCAAGGTTCGAAAGTGGTGTTTCTTGATGTCTGTTCAAATGTACCATCCCTGCTTGAAGCTCAACAAGGGCACAGTCATTCAGAAGAATGTCCTTAATTATAGCCTTATATCCTTGGAAGCAGTGCGAGCCTATCACATGAATACTCCATGCAATGAACTTGTGTTGAGGATTCTGCTCTTTCATTCCAAGGTCAATGGTTGTTGACAAGGGCTTTGCTGTAACACTAGGACTGTGTTAAGATATATATAAGTAACTGCAAGGAAAACTGATTTACCTATTTGTTGCCAACCTTGTGTCAAGATTAAAGTCAGGAGTTTTGAACCTGACAGAGTGAGGCGCCACTTCCAGCTGAAAGATTCTATGTAAGAGATAAACAAAATGCTACTCTTGAAGGTATACCTTGATGGCATTCTCATGATCCCAAAGTACCAATTTGTCCTCATCAATGGCAATCACCCAACCCCATGCACCCAAATGCATACCCACAACAACTTCAAGATAGTCACCAATTTTCATATTGCTATGGAGCTCAGCAACTGCAATGGTGATGGGGTTGTTGTTGACCCAAACTTGAGCCATGGTATTCCCCATCTCCAGGCTGTCAATGACACCAATACATCCTTTCAAACCCCCTTCAACAACTTTCACCTGATCCCCTATCTCAAGTTGGGGCTGGGCAATCATGTAATCAGTGGACTTGATAGCTTGTTCTGAAATTAGATGACAATCTCTGAACATATCGAGCTCAGAGGAGGAAGGAAGTGCCACTTGATATGTATAATCAAACATCCTTAAAGAGAGGTATCTGTCGATAAAAATTCCGAATTTACATTCGAACCTATCCTCTTTGTCCGGGTCAAAGATGATAGATTTTTTGCTGCATAGTTGTTGTAAGTCTTCTAAAATCACTCACTTCTGTGGTGGGCGAGTGACAGCTTTGTGCTTTCCCTTGTCACCATTGCCCATTTTCTGACGAACCTGACATTCGAGCCTCAAACATGGCATGACGATGACCTTAATGCCAACAGCAGGATCATATAGAGACATGAAAGCCAGATCATCACAATATGGAGGCTTTGTGAGACAAACCCATGAGTCATTGGGTGGGATGTAGTCACGGCTTTTGAGAAAGGAGGGAACATGTGATGAAGAGTCGAGTTCCTCTGGGCTCATGAAAAAGTGATCTTCAACAGGAATGGGGTAGGTTTTGAGAGCACGAATGGTTGACATGCCCTCACACAACACTTCAACATTGTGTGCATGTTGGGCTTCAATAACAATCCAGCCAGGACAGGAGGTATATCCGGTAATGGACTGGATAGAGTCTAGCAGGGTCAGTTCATACAGCTTTGTCAAAGAGTACAAATGCTGTGTATTCTTTGTGGCTAGGTTGGTAAATGTAGGACCTCGATAAGAAATGGAAAGCTTGAGCATACCTGTACTGTGACTCTCCAAAATTGAGTGCACACAAGATCATGAACCCGAGACTGAGAACTCATAGTATGTTCCTGAGCCTGTGTCAATAAATCATTGCACTTGTCATCATTTTCACATTGTTGAAACTCATGAGCGAGAATATGGTGTGAATGTGCATGGTCATTGAATGTGGGCTTGTTGGCCAGGAATTCCACCAGTCGCAATTGAGTAATCCAATTCGCAAGGACTAAGGAATGTACATACCATGTTCATCCTCTTCCTCTTCCTCCTCATCACTGCCTCCATCCTCTGCCTCAAGGGAAAGGAAGATAGATGCTGATTGCTGATTCTTGTTTGTGGTCGAGAATCAATGCCCTGCACCGAACAATACTTTGACATGATACATACCTCTTCCTCGTTTCTTAGTTTCCATGCGCGTTTTTGTGGATTTGGGTTCAGGTCCTCAGACTGATTTTGAAGAATGTCATCCAATACAAGGTGCTTGGGCATTAGGTTACACATCTTGTGGTCTTCATTGAGTTCCTGGTTTCATAACTGCATCTTAGGTCCTGGAAAGCGCTGCAGTATAGACTTGCATACCTTTGAGATGATTTTGGTAAGTTCCTTCGTTGTTATCTCCACATTAGGACAATACAAGATATTAGAATGTGGCATTGCATACCTTGCAATCACTTTGCAATGGTTCCTACATTTGCAAGTCCATGTCAGCCGTATTTGATGGGCATTGCATGCATTACATACCTCTAAAACTCCTTGTGTGAATGGCTATGTGCATCATTGGTTGTTAGGCTTTCGACAAAGTGAAGCGGGGCACCACATACCTTGGGATTCCTTTGCAACTGTGACAGTTCCTACCTGCATGATTGCATATTAGCCATATTCAATGGGCTATACCATGTTATTACATACATCTGATACTCTTTCGGTGGTTTTCTGCATTGGTCGCCACATGTTAGCTGTATCTGATGTTGAGCATGATGCATTACACACCTCTCTTGGAAGGGATTTTTCAGCTAGAAAGGGAGCCTAAGAATTTATATGACTGAATTGTTTCTCTGACAAGGTCAGAGTCCAACTAACAGTATTATTATGGTATTGGTCATTCATTATGGGATTCTGCTACTGTCTACAGGTATACAACTACACTAAAAGACGCGTAAACATGAACTGAGGAGATGATGATGGTAAGTAGAAACAAGACCACATACAAACAAGTGACCACGACCTGTGGGAGGTTTAGGGCAGGCTGTCATCCACATGTGTGACCCCACAGGGAACATGACACAAGACCAAATAAGTTCTCCCTCTCTCTCATCAATCACCACCATGTAAATGTGGGCTCATTGTCAATGTCGACAATGAGTCTGACTCTTAGCCTGCCAATCCACTTGTATATATACAATACTTTACTTATTCTACATTACCTTGATTGTACTGTGATACCTTTTGAAATCATAGATTACTACTTCATTATTTATGAACAAAGTGAATAGAACAAGACTGACTGGCTTTCTGAAGGGTTAAAAAGATTGAACTACCCTTGTTGAAGTCTACATATTATGGTGAGTCACTGCTTGACCTAACAAGTCTAACACAAAGGCTGACCTTGTTGCTGTAAGGTGATCTCTTTAGTCAACCGATTTTTGCATTATCACAAGTAACAATTTCATTGAATAAGTAATCAATGCTTACTGACTTTTATGCTCAAAGGCCTACCATGTATTGTGTTTGGTGTTCAGTCTGAAGATGACGTGAGTCAGTAACTGACTAAGCCCCTTTGCAAAGACTAACCTCTTTGTATGAAAGTATATCTGCTGCATTGTCGTAAGTAATAAGTTCAAAGAAGATACGCTCAGGCTCACAGTTCAGTGTCCTGTCTTGAGGTGACTTGGTAAGTCTTTGAAGTCCGATAAAGGTTTATTATGAGGCTAACCATGTCTTGTGTCCAGGTCAAGAAGACATGCCCAGACGAAATTGCAAAGACCAACCTCATTGCATGAAGTGACATCTGCTGCATCGTGGTAAGTAATAAGTTTGATGAAGATATACTCAGGCCCACCATCTATTGTGCCTTCAGTGTCTGTCTTGAGGTGACTTCCCTGCATGAATGCCTCTGTAAGTCTTTGAAGTTTAATAGAGGTTTTTTATGAGGCTTACAGTGCCTTGTGTACAGGATAAGAAGACATGCCGGACAAGGGCCTCACGAGTCTCTTGGGTTCGATTGTTGTCCAACATGAGTCCAGTTCAACAGATGTCATTGTATCAGGCTCACCACCATATCTTGTGTTCAAGCTGATTACTACGCAGTTTCACCATGTTTTGTATTCTTGTCATCAGAAGCATATGCGGGGCGAGTACCATCATGAGTTGTAAGGTTGATAGACATTGTTATAAGGCTCACCTCCGTGTCCTATGTTTTTTTGTTGCCAGACTACGTTTGGATGGTTCAGAATGGAACAGTGAAATGATAGAACAGGAGGAAGATGGGGGCTTGTTCAAGCATATTAGGTTTATATCAATTCTGGAATATTTTTCTTGCAATCCCATTGTTCCTTATGACCTGTTGTTCCTTGTGGTTTGTATCCTCTAGAATATTTTCCCCTTGCAATCCCATTGTTCCTTACAATCTGTTGTTCCTCATGGTTTCTGTTGCTTAGAATATTTTTTCTTGCGATCCCATTGGCGATATCTAGAATCAAGAATGATGACTATCATGTGGCCCTGGTCATTCAAATGCTAGAATGAAGGATTACATGTGGCCCTGGTCCTTCCATTTCCAAGCCACACTGATTCTTATTACTGAATTTCCACTTGTCAGGTCCAGGAACAAAGGACCGAGTATACAGATTAGCAAAAGGTAAGTTTCCTCAATTCAATTTTTGTGCTCAAACTATTCCCAGCATTCTTTGTGACAGGACAAATAATGCCCTCCAATTGCACCATGATAGGACGACCTATGTGCTTGAATTCAAAGGCACTCAACATTTCCCTACCGCCAAATGGGAAATTACTGATGGTGGCGGCTCCTAAGCCTAGCATGGATACAGTCCAAGATGAATGCTCTTTGGCTGCCTATGTATGCGTCCTGACCCTGCCTATGTTTTCTAATCAATTTTTTAGTCAAGGAGGTTGCCAAGGCACCTAAGAGACCAGCTCCTCACAAGAAAATGACTCCCAAGGCACCGACACCTGTTCAGGAGGATGAGGAGGACAACGATAGTGACAAAGAAGATGCGCAAGGTATTCATATTTTTTGTTGATATACAAAATGTTTTCTAATCCATTTTCTTTAGTTGAGGAGCTCTCCAAGGCACCTAAGAGACTAGCTCCTTGTAAAAAAGCAACTCCCAAGGCACCGACACCCATTTAGGAAGATGAGGACAATGATGGTGACAAAGAAGATGAGCAAGATATCCACATTTTTTGTTGATATACAAGATGTTTTCTAATCCATTTTTTCAATTCTGGAGGTACCCAATAGACTGGTCCCTCACAATAAAGCAACTTCCATGGCACTGACACCTGCTCAGGAGGGCAACGAGGACGACAATGGCCAGGAGGAAGAGGAAGGTGTGTACCTCTCTCTGCAACACTCGACATATTCTTCAATGATTTTTCAGTGCATGGAGTCTTGGAGGTACTTCCTCACCAGAAAGCCACAAATACGGTGCCAGTACCCATTCAGGAAGGCATAGAGAATACAGGTGATAAAGTTCAAGAGGATGGGGAGGACAACAATGGTGATGAGGACAGCAATGGCCAGGAGGACAATGGTGATGGCCAGGATGACAACAATGTCCAGGAGGACAAGGAAGGTGTGTACCTCTCTCTGCAATACTCGACACATTCTTCAACGATTTTTCAGCGCATGAAGTCTCAGAAGTACTTCCTTGCCAGAAAGCCACAAATATCGTGCCGGTACCCATTCAAGAAGGCATAGAGGATACAGGTGATGAAGTTCAGGAGGGCAGGGAGGACAACAACAGTGATGAGGAGGGTGTGTAGTGTTTTCTTAGTACACAACATCTCTTTAATCAACCTTTCAGCCCTCCAACTCCCAACTCCCAAAGCCTCCAAAGAGACAAGCTCGCAAGAAAGCCATTACAATGGCATCAATGCCCCTTTGGGATGGTGTGGAAGATGAAAAAGAAACTGAAGATGAGGAAGGCGTGTTGAATGCACCTACAATATAAGCATCTTATTTAATCGACCTTACAGCTGAGGATCATGCAGAAGCCCAAGCAGCGTGGCAAAAGCCTTCCACAAAGACTGTTACTGCAGCCACCGACTTTGGCATGGACGAGAACTTCATGTCTGCTCATTGAGGGTACAAGGTCTCTGAGGCTGCTCTGCCTGTACAGTGCCGAACTCTTCAATCATGCCAATCCCCCCTTCCTGACAATGAAATCCATACCCCCCATAGTCTTTCCCCTCCCCCAAGTAACCAACTGGCAGCCATAGAAAGTGATGGTACCAGTGGTTCTGATTTCACAGCTACAGTCAAGATGGAGACACAGAAACTATCCCGACTCAGCCCTCATCGCCGCCCTATGACCATGGAGGAGCAGGATGCAGATTATGAGCAGGAGTTTGAGGCTGGTGTGAAAGCTGAGCTTACCAGTGGGAAGTCGAAGACTAGGACTCCCTCCAAATGGCGGGGAATACACTGGCTGCAGATGAAGCTTCAGGAAGCTTTAACAAAGAACACAACCAGGACAATGCAGATAGTATCAATGCCAGGTTGTCAAAACTAACTCAGCACAATATTGCGTCAAAGACCAAGACTAAGGGGAAGGGCCGTGCAGTTGAAGGCAATGATGAACATCTTAGCGAGGCACATCACAAACCTAAGCCACTTCCTGAGGTTGCCAAGGACACCATGGATATCCTGCATGCCCAGTACCTTCGCGGTGTAACCGAACTCACTCACAAATATAACAAATCTATGGGGACTACCAGGGGAGAGCAGTCTAAAACAGTCATGGATATTCTGACCTGTTCATTCTCCGCTTAATGGGGGGACGTGGTATTCTGCTGCTCCTGTAGCTTAGTCGATCCCTCTGTATGTTCCATGCATGATGGGGGCAATGCCCCTGAGCACAATAATATATACAGAGTCCATTTGCCTTGATAATCACTAGCATCAAGTCCTCACTGCCAGTTTCTGGCAGCTCCTGCCTCCTTTGACTGTTTAAACATTTCTTCTTCCAATCATTAATTGTTCAAGTGATGCAGCATCAACCTTCTGATAATCAGAGAGCTTTGCTTGTCATGACTGCTGGAACAGTGTTTCATCGTCCAAGTTGTGAAATTTCTGGTTTTCTTGCAGGTGACTCAAAATGAAAATAGTGAGTACATGTGCATTTGGAAGCCATCCCACCCAATCCTTCCAAGCATTGATGGAATACTCACTGACATCAACCTCAAACCAGGTTGCAATTTGAGCATGCTCATTCACTGAAAGACATCTGGCCCAGTGGACATGCACACCAAAAACAGATTGTTGTTTATCTTCGAGCCACCTCTTAGATGGGACACATGATGAAGGGGTTGCCTCAAGCAATGACAGAAGCTGCTGGAGAATTTCTTTGTGAGGAGTGAGTGCTTCATCAATCTCTTTTGTATAAGGAATTGAAGCTGGCACTGCAAGGATATCTTCAGAGCTTGGAACATCACATGGGTGGGTTCATTGTCCTAACTATAATCAGGTGAGTATGTTGTACATTGTGCCCCTTCAACTTAGTGTCTTACTCAAATTTGTCAATGTGCAAAATGGTCCTACCAGTGAGAATTGTGAATGTCTTCCAGCAATACAAAGATGCATGCTCCTGGTTCGATCCCTGGCTTTTCATAGTGATTGAATCACAATGTCTTGATCCACCACCCATCTTTATCAGGTTGAATGAGGTGACCAGGGTATACAAAGTCACCATGTAATGCAAGCACACTGAAACCAGATCAAGTAGTAAGTTCCAATGAGTAAAGTAAAATAAGAAATAGTAGGTAATTATTAGACAAACTAAACATTACATGTGCTCTCCTGATGATCATTTTGTATCCCCACATTCCCATATGGTGAACCATGCCACTGATACTGCCGGTGACACTGCCAGGAGTGCTATGACCAGATGGGGTGCCCATTACAGATGATACTGCATAACCGAGCCCAGTGGTGGCCAGATTTCACAAAAGAGAGAATTTCCAGCATAATTATTTCCAGCATAATTATAATCATGTCCATAGCTCTGAGCACATTGGAATTGGAATAGGGATCCAACCTGCTCCCTTCTCTCTCTTCAATACATCATGCTCAGCCTGAATAGCATCGGCATTATTCTTTACCATCTTGTAATCACAGAAGTAGTCAATTTTAAACTGATGGGTGTGGGGATCAACAAACGCTCTGAAAACTTTGTTATAGTGAAGGAGAGCCTGGTCATCTGGGTAGTTGATGGAAAACTCATCCATATGAGGAGCCCTCCCAATATTCACCCACTTCTTCTTGTCCAAATACCATTCAGCAAAGCTCCACATGCATCCAGGGTCACCATTCATGATCCTGGCAAAATCGAGGTACAGGGTTTGACGGCAACTTTGTACACTATGATGACTTTGTACAGTCTCATTTTTCTGGTTTCCTCTGCAGCTACCTGGACTTCATTGCTATTCTATTTATGTATATGTACTGTATGCATTATGGAGAGGTATTTTAGAGTAATTTTTATTCAAGGTATGTAGCTTAGATGAAATTTGAGGAGAGGAACATCCATTTAGGTGTACATTCTCATGGTCAAACCCTGTACCCTGTTGGCACCTTAAGCAAAGCACACATATTAGCCATTCCTGGGATCAGATCAGGGGTGTGGCATGCCAATGCCTCAAACCTAAAGTAGCTCCTAAGCTGAGCAGGGTGTACCATCTTCACATACTCATCTTCAGGGTTGAGGTAGATATATTTGTTAAGTTGGTCATCATAGAACAGATGAGAAGTGCCATAGACTGGTTTGAACTGAAAGTTCAAGCCCCTCTGGAGAGGAGATGATCGAGACCATAAGGAATAGTGTGGATGTGAGGCCTTGATGCCGATTCCATCCTGTGGTCCCTTCCTTCATCCATAGGTCCTTTGTTACCAATATTTGGTCCAGGTGTGGTAGAGGCCTCCTTCTGCTTCTGCTGGTCAAGCTCGTCATGCAGCAGAGAAGGTGAGTAGTTGATGGGTTCAGACATGTTTGTCTCAGACTTGTTGTCTCTCATTCCAAAAGATATAGCTCCCACAAATGTCTGAGGATTGTCATCAGGAGGCAATCCTGATCCTATCTTTAGGTCAGCTATCTTATCTACTCCAAGTGCCTTGAGACATTCTTCCAAAGCACAAAGATGACTCACGTCATTGTAGGGGAGCCAGGTCCTATTCCCAAATGCCCACAATACCTCAAATGTAGCCCCTTTCCTGGATTCTGCATGACTTACAATCTTATCTACTGCCCACTCATGGGCCCCTTCCTCAGTTTCAAATATCTGAGATTCAAGCTGTCCAGGGAACAGATGGTCATTGTTAGGGACATTTATTCTCAATAGGGACAAGTGGAATGAGTTGTGAATACCACAACACTTCAAACTTGCTGGTAAGTTTGCTATAAATGTGTTGTTCAATTCCTCTGTTATAGGATACAGTCCTATGAACTTTGGACAGAGTTTCTGGACCAGTCCCTTTTTCATGGACAGGTTCTTGGTAGACACATACATGTAATCCCCTTTTGTGAACTCAGTCACTGTGAGTTTACCCTGCTCAAAGTTGTCTAACTTATCTTGTTGCTTCATTCTAAAGGTAGCCAAGAAGCAGTGATTAAAGAGAGATTTCAGCAATTGAGGTAGGTTCCATTTACTGAGCTCCATGGACACCTCACTGAGATAGAAGTCATAGGCCTTATCTGTGAGGAAGTTAGGAGCTTTGGCAGCACCATCCCTCTTGAAAGCCTGACCTCTCTTTACATACAAGGTCATTTGATTAACAAAACAGACAAACTTAGCTGGATCATCCAACTCATCATATTTATCAGGAAGAGTTACTTATAGGGTGCTATACTTGGTGCAGAACCTCTTACACTTGTATTTGTGCTGCTTCTCCTTGCATCTCCTCTCATTCTCTCTCTTCTTACCCTTTTTCTTTTTTTTAGCCCCATCTGATTTTTTCAGTCATTAGAGTCATCTGACCCACTATCTGACCCCGAGTTATCTGAGTCAGAGCTTCCAGGACTGCTACCATCTGAGGAGGACAAATCACTATCAGATGTGGAACTACCAGAACTCTCACTCTCACTCAATGATTCACTTCCACTGGTGTCTGAGTCCTCCTTGCTACTACTAGCCTTGTCAGAGTCTGAGCTCTCTGAGCAAGACAGTCCTCTCAGGGTCTACCCAAGGTATGATGTGGTGCTGAACTGTTCACCTGGTTTCACAGAACTGATGTGATTTTTAATTTTGCCTGCTAGCCTAGAAGATTTATCTACAATACCTGACATTTCTACAAACATGGGTTCCACCAAACTTCTTTCCCAGCGAGGTGATGGCCTCTGTTGTCTACTCTTATCTCTAGCCAGTGCTTTTAATGCCTTAACCTCCTTCTTTGTCTGACAGTTACTCTTAGGCTTTTTGGGAGCCACCCCAGTCACAGGAACCTCAGGTGTTTCACTAGACTCCTCTGCTTTGATAGGTATGTTCTCCCTTGTTTCCTGCTCATCATCAGTATTGACGTCACAGGAAGCAACATTACTCTCAAACCTGATCTTGGACCCTGACAACTCCAATCCATTGAAATTGGTTGTAGATCCGGGTTCTGGGCCAGTCGGATCATTCTTAGGTTCAGGTGCTGATGTCATTTTATGGGCCTTGGCCTTAATCATCTTACAATATTTTCGCAACAGTTTGGCCTCCAGCTGTGCGACATTATGTTGGAACTCTTTGACCATGTCCCAGGCCTCCTGAATCAGCTTTTTTTGTTCATGTATGTCGAAAGGACTCAGAAGCCAAACTCTTTCAGTATGCAGTGCATGTGGCATGTTCATATCACAGTCCTTATCTCTACTGGGGGTCTCAGGAGTCTCTTCCCATTGGACTGGATTAAGCGGGTATGTATTCTTGTCCTTACTACCAAGACTATTATCACTAACCCTAAAATTTGCAGCATCATTTTGATCTGTGCTAGCTAAAATTTTAACCTTGGGCATTTCATCCCTGAGGCTTGGCAGCCTCATCCTTTCAGAATTGGACAGCACCGATTTTTGTGCTCTGAGCATGGGACTGGGGGAGCAACCTCCCAGCCCCCTCTGGTTGTCACGAGCTGTCTTACTGACAATGCCTGCATTCATGTGATTTTGGGAAGGATTATCCATGTACCATATTGGCATGAATATAGTTGTTTTTTTTTTTTTTTTTTTTTTTGTTTTTGTGAAGTCTTGGGGGTCCTAGGTTGATCAGGCCATGGAGTGTCCAAGGAGGTCACTAGGGGTGTCTCATCAAATGAGGGTTTGGTGAGACTTTTTGGGTTGTTGTAAGTACTTGTGCTGTTAAAAATATGTGACATGGGCATCAAGGTTTGGTTGAAGGTGGAGGCACATGAGGATATTCACATCAAGTGGATAACAGGAATAAGTCAACTTGTATTTTAGCAGCCCAAAGGTCTTTTATACCTATGTTATGTAATGTAAGTAGTAAGTTGAAATGAGTAAAGTAAAGTAAGAAATAGTAAGTAATTATTAGACAAACTAAATGAGATTCTTCATGAAGTGTAGCTTACCGCTACATCTTCCCTGGTTGTGAAGCTAAGTAACAAGTACTAGAAGGTGTTCCACTCCAAATAAGATTGTAAGCTGGGTATTGTATTTAAATCTAGCCAGAGCCAGTCAAGATAAGGAGCACTTGTCTTATTTGCACTAAGTACTCATACAAGGAGATTACTAGACATTTCTAATAAGATCAGCCAGATTTTTAGGAAGTGTTCTATATTCTTGTATTACTGCTAGTCCTCAACAGCCTCACTCATTCTCATCAGCTCTCAGTCACATCATCTTGTCTCATCTAGTCACCTATTGCTATATGACATCTAAGGACACTGCTATTATTGCTATACGGACAGTAACTTAACAGACATTGAACATTCTATTGTTTGTTGTTAAAGTTTCTTATTCAGAAGACTCAATAGTGTTAATTCCCATCCATCATACTGACCTTTGGTGCTTATTGACTGGTTGCGTCATTAGTCTATATTCTTCTTGCTCTACTTGAGTTAATTAAAAACTTGTAATTGTTCAATGCTTATATAGTGGTCAGACTAGCATATCTCTTCACTTTTGTTCTTAGAAAGTAGTGTTTGAGAAAGGTATAGAGTTGCCAGACAATTGTATTGAATCAAACTTCTTGTTACACTATCTGAGTAGGACCTCAAAAAAGCCTCTTTGCTCACAGATTCCCTTGCAGATTTAGATACTAGAAACTTGAAGTTGGAAAACTTTATAAGTTTGTTAATGGCCTTAGTCACACCATTACCTGGTTAATAACTTGTGTTCTAGTGTGAATAAGGTCTTTCTATTAAATACCACTGATCTTTGCAATGAATACTATTTGGGCTGTATGATGGTATTGGGTATTGTTTCAGTAACCTAATAACCTCTGATCTTAATACTACTCTTGATAGCTCTTTGATTTGAGCCTTATATGCATTGTAGTGACTTCTCCAAATAGCATGCATATTGACTTGTTTCACAAAAATCCAGCTATAGGCATGTAGTGTGCCTATTGCCTCCCCCAATGTTAAATACTGACTGTTCTCAGTCAGATCAATTAAGATTTTAATTCCACACAAGTTTCCATGTTCCATTTTGTGTTTCTCCTTCACCTATAAAAGGCATTGATTTCTTTCCAAATAACTTGTTTCCTTCTTTTCTCCATCTTCCTCTCTTTCTCTGCTCTTTACTATGTCTTTCCCTTTTACTCTCAAGATGCATACTCTTTGTGTTCTTCTTTCTCTCTACCACAGTCTTCTTTCCTATCAGGAACTCAATGCTATCAAAGCTTATTGCTGCCTAGACCAGTGGCATGATTTCTGCACTAACTTCCATGGCTGGTAGTTCAGCAAACAGGATGGCTGTCAGGTCTTAGCCTATTTGCTGTACTAATGGATTGCTACTCAAACTTGGTGCAAACACATTGTGTCTATGTGTGGTTAGGTGCATTTCTGTCTTCATTGTCATCCAGTCTTCTTCTAATTGCTTGACTTCTTTATAGCTCCAGGATGATACCTCTGAGTATGAAGATATTACTTCTATTATCCATCCTCTGATCCTTGACGAAGATGAAGAAGCTTCATCCATGGAACTAGGATCTTCTGTAAGTCATTTCTTCCTCAATGACTTCATCTACTTATTCAGGATTTCCAAATAATAGTCTCCAAACTCCATTGCTTTGTCTGTCAATGGTATTTGGGTTGACTTAATCATGGTATATTGATACACCTTTCTTTCTACTGCACCATTCTAATATTCCCTTCTAGAATGGAGGTCCTGAGCTATCTACTTGTTGGGGTTTACTTACTGATGGTAATATAAGTGTCAGTCTTATGGATATCAATACAATCAAATGAATTTATGTCATTAGCTTGGTTTTCCAAGCAACTGAATGCCCATGACCAAGGTTTAGGTTTTAGACATAGCAATCATTACTTTGATTACTAGCCAACTAATTCTTCTGGCTGAGCTATAGACACACATATTATGATTGGGTCTTTAAATAGCTATTATTCGAGGTTTACCAAATAGCATAATTAATCACTTGTTAACTAATTGGGTGTATTGTGCTGCACTTTAGTATGGTTACTTTGTCAATACACTGAAGATTTGGTTTAATAGTTAACAGCTTCTTATGTAGTGAAGTGGTAGATTCTATTCAGCCCATTGATTTGTGGAATAATAAGTTATTTGTAAAGGCTTTTTAGCACATAGAAAAAGGATGGCAACTGAAAGAAATGTTGTGAAAGATCTGAATTATATACTGGATGTATATGAACACACAGGGATAGGTGGAAGATTTCTAGAACTGTCAGGAAGGAGAAGGGTCAAATGGACATGAAATGATTGAAGTAAAAACTTGTATGCAGCTACAATATCCATGAACTCCTGTATTGTAAATCAACTCTGGTTGCACTCACTCCATTTGACCCCTCTCTGTCCTTACAGTTCTAGAAATCTTCCACCTAGTTCTACTCCTTCCATTTGACCTCTCTGCTTTCACAAAGCTCTGAAACCCCTTCCACCTATCCTCATTTGTTTGCATACATGAATATACCCTTTGATAACCTCGGAATATTTTTTCTAGCTATCATCCCTTTTTTATATGCCATAAACCCCATCACTTGTACCTTCTCAGTGCCTACTTACCATGTTTGACCCCCTTGCTTTCTCAAAGATCTAGAACCTTTTCCATTTATCCTCATTTATTCTTATACATCTGATATATCCTTCAGATCTTCTTGAATATTTCTCTTAGCTACCATCCTTTTGCCATATGCCAAAACCCCATTTTTGTTCCAATACCCTCTGTCTCCCTCCCCCACTTTATACCAGCAGGTCATTCCTGGTCTAATAGTTCAAATAAAACATATGTATACTAATAAAGTCTCTAAATGTAGTTGATTGATATATAATAATTACATGTGTATATTATATGACATTACAAGCTGTGTGAAGTCTAGACTTATTTAAATGTCATTGAGGGAGAGTGAAATCATCAAATGAACATAACAAAGTATATTGTCTAGAGAAACTCTTCTATAGAACTAGCAGAGTTGTTTTTTAAGGGGATGTTGGAAACTATGAGGGCACCCCCATCTCAGATGGGGGCCCCCTGGGGAGTGCTCACTCCTCCATGGGCAGGCCCATGCCTAGTGGGCTACTCTCAGGGGATTACCCCCCTCTAAGAGTGATTAATAGGAGGGACTAATTACCCTTAATGTGGTGGGTAGGGAGCTGCCTGAAGTGCTATTACCATATCTGTACCCATGTTCAATCCTACCTGTGAACCCCCAGGTAATCCATACATTGACTCATAGATGAAGCAAATATAATTGAAAAAAAAAAAACCAAACAATTGGATGACCTGAAGGCAGCAAGAACAATCATTATTCTCTTCAAGTCACCACTTTGAGCAAAAAGCAATAGACTCTTCTGGGCAGTGGCAGATAGGGCTTTTCAGTGAATGGAGTAACACAAATCTGTTTGGTGATAAAAAAGATCAATCCTGTGAGCTACTACAAGCACAGCTTATTTAAGATCTGGAAAGGAAGGTGTGGGATTCCAGATATAGTTGTGAGCAGTCCTGATACTGCCTCTAGTTTGTATTCTATGTATTCATTCATCTATCTGCCTTGCTTTCATTCTCAAACTACTGCCTGAAACAACCCAAGCTTGGAGTGTGTTTTAACTGAAGGATTTCTACCAGCATAGTCTGCAAATGAATGGCCAGGGTCCATACTACATACACAATACTTTTTGTTGCAGTAGACCATTATTTGAAAGGCCATGTGGCTGTATTGTTTATC
>JABAJS010000204.1:0-21557 GCA_018221635.1 Tephrocybe sp. 10521TJB
CTTGTGTCACTTATGCCCTTCATCCTCCACCTTTCACTCTCCACCCTACACTGTCTTCACCCTTCACCCTCCACCCTGTACTGCCTTTACCCTCCACCCTCCACCCTCCACCCTCTACTGCCTTCACCCTCCACCCTGTACTGCCTCCACCCTCCACCCTCCACTGCACCCTCCACCCTCCACCCTCCACTGCTTTCACCCTCCACCCTCCACCCTCCACAATAAATTTTTTTTACCCTAGTTCACCCTAGTCCATTTTTTATATATATGATAACCCTTTATGTGAAAAACTGTCTTCCAGGGCTAGTGACGCGTGAGTACTCGAGAGGTTAGTCATGAACCTCGTAAGAGTGCGATGTATCGCGCCAGATCGTAGTGACTCACACGACGGAAGCCATTGCCCATTAGATGTGCCGCCATGACGGAAAAATATTGAACGCTTAACAGGATGGAAACCGTGCACCGCTGATCCCAGGTACATAGAGACTCACATGACGGAAGCCATTGCCCGTTAGATGCGCCACTATGATGGAAAGAAATTGACCGCTTATCTGGACGGAAGACGTTGACCGCCGATCCCAGGTACAGATTTTCAATAACTTTATTAAGCCGCGAGCTTAATCATGGTCGTCCACATTAGCTCATTGACCATACCACGTGAGTACGCAGAGTCCATTAGCTATACCTACGTGATAAGTTAGGATACACTTAGGACGTAGGAAAGTAGTATGACTAATACATCCATGAACCTTGATTGAGGTTGAATAGCGTTGAATGCTGCGCAAGCTCAGGATCGTCTCAGTGTAGGTGCTGATCATCAGCTCCTGCAGGGTCTGTTACCAGGTACAATAAAGAAAAAGACTAGAAAAGACAAAAATTGACACCTGATAATATCCTGCGTGAAGCCTAAATTAAATTCAGCACGTCGTAACTTTACACAAAAGTTCACAGTAAGCGCACGCAAGCGCTTCCCTGGACTCCCAAAGAGGATATGCACAGGAGGACAGCGCAGGTCCTAGACTTGGCAGAGAGCCGCTGGGTTGCAACGATGAGTTGTTTGCGGAATTCCAGGGAGATGAACGGAGAAGACCAATCTAGGAGCTGTTCGTAGTAAATAAAGGTATGACTCGTATAGGCAAAGGGAGAGGAGAACATAAAGAGATCCATGCCATACGTACCCATTGGAACAGGTCAAGAAGTTCTTGCGCGTCATTCTCTTTGTAGGATAGGATCTTGCGGTAGGATGCTGGAGTGGCGAATAGAACTTTGAGTTTAGACACAACGGTCGGGAGATCTTTATCCAGGTCGAGCATCAGTTAAGCGCCGAGAGTGTATGAGAGAAAGATGCAGGGACATCCGATTACTGATTGGTGTTGCACGTGTGGAGGGAAGATCAGATGGTCGACATACTGGTATTCATACTCGTCACTTAGCAATCCGATTCTATAGCATGGATAGGGAAATCAGTTCATGTGTACATGTTATGATGATACAGGACGTAGCCAATCATTTAGCTAGGTATAAATGAGGTGGTGGTATTTCACAATGCATGAGTGCAGCAGGTGGGTCGCGGGGGCTGGGACGCGATTAAGATACAAGAGAGTAACGTTGAACAACATCAGGAAGAATAAGACCCGCTTCATTCTACCGTATATCCACGATCTCTAACGGCAGCTCCCGCATTTGGACGTGGCCTTTGTCCGCGTCCTGTTCGAAGATCAACATTAGTTCTCGGGAGAAGTCGAACACAGATCACGACTAACCGTGTATATCGGACGATCAGGATGTGGATGAAACGCCTCCTTGGCTGTGCAGTCGAGGACGAGGGAAAGACCTGGGGGATCAGTGAGGCGGAATATACCGAAACTGTTGAAGGAGCAGAGGTCAGTAACGTGTTGCGACTCGGAGGGGAATGAGATGAGAAGACTAAGATGAATGAAACAGCTGCGAAGGAAGAACAAAAACAGCATAAATCGCGCGAATCGAACGAATGTACGAATATCGAATGGAGGAGGGATATGATGGACACGAAACTAGGTGACACAACAAGTAGACGGAACACGAAGAAACACCTAACAAACCCACCTAGGATTTGACCGCGGCGCACATACAACCGCGAACGATTCCGGTAGCATGCACTGGAAGCCTGCGTGGGTATGGAGGTCGACCGAGGACATGAAGCCTGCGCCGGGTTAACGTACGTTAGCATCGTGCGTGGAGTGAAGAAAAGGAAGGAGGCGTACATGATTGGGTGGGATGCGTGTGGATCTATTACGGATGATGGTGGGTTAGTGATAGTTCGCAGGGACAGGAGGAGAGATGAAGGAAGGAGAGAAATGAATCCCATGGAAGCCGCGAGAGTTCGAACATCGGAGGCATGCGACGAGAGGACCTCGAACGCGAAGGGAAGATCAAACATAAAAGGGGGGATTTCAAATGGCAAGAGTGAAGGACTCGAACGCGAGCGAGTCGAAGCCCTGAATGCCAAAAATGGCGGAAAGAAATAAAAAGCCCCATAAAATCAACGAAGCCCGAGACTTTGGACCATTGGATGCACCCGATGAGAAGACATCAAACACAAGGGGAAGGCCATTTACGGAAGAGGGAATTCCAACTGGTGAGAATAAGGGAAGGACTCGAACGCCAAAGGGCCGAAGCCTCGAAAGCCACAAATAGCGGAAAGAAAAAAATAAAATGAAAGGCAGTCGAAAGCAACGAGAGGATATCAAAAATAAAGACCCCGAAAATCAAACTCAAAAAACCAAAAAAAAACTCAACGCACCCAACCAAGTGTAATCAACCCCCTCTCCTCCGTAAACTTCAACACGAGCTCCTCCTCATCCATCGTACACGTATCACTCGTCGCATGCTGCTTTGGCACCAACAACACAGTAACCACATACCGCCCATTTCCCTCTTTCCCCTCATCACCCTCCCGCCCAAGTAGGAGCCCACACGTCTCAAGGTTCAGTGCCGTATTGGGCGCAGCGATCGCCGTAAACCGATGAAGGGACGAGCGCGGGAGGTGGATCTGCCTCAGGCCGTCTTTGGATCTCGTTCCCGTTCCCGTGCTGCTCGTCGTCGAAGGCCCTGGATGAGGAGGTGCGGCATAAGACACCGACGATGAGGACGGGGCGGCGGTTGAGTACTGCACAGGCGCAGGTACGGGTGTGGGTGTGGGTGCGGGCGCAGGATACGGGAACGCAGGTCTAGGCGGCACGGGTGTGGGTGTTGGCGGCATTGGTCGAGGACCCATCCCCTGGGTAGTGAGACCAGGGTAGTCCAGCGACGGATGGTACCCTTGTACCTGCTGATGGGGGTTCATGAGCTGAGGGTACTGGATGCGTGCTTGGGCAGGTGGGAGGGCAGAGGTCGTTATCGGAGTGGGGAAGGATGGTGGGCCGCTGTGGTTTCGGTTAGTACGTTAGTGTTGATCGAAGGAATAAACTTGCCTGCGAAGTGGAGTAGGATACTCGATAGGATTCTTCCTCTGCCCGGCGGGGGACTCTGGCGCGGAGGGGTACCAAGTCCCTGCATTCGAAGACGGCGGGGCGAGTGGAAGGCGAACAGGCTCGGATATGGTGAACTCCTCCTGGGGTGCGATGACACCAGGGTTATTAACCTCAATATTGTGCCTAACCGCACGCGCAGCCTCGTTCGCCTCAACTTGTCTCCTCCTAATCTCTTCCCCTCTATCCCTCCCTTCCTGCGCACCCGCGCCCGCCTCCTTCTCCTTCCTCCTCCTCATCCTAATTTCCTCCTCCCTCAACCTCATCTCCTCTTGCTGCCTCGCATGCCTCGCCCGTTCCTCTTCCTGCGCCCTCAACCTCCTCGCGCGCTCCTCGTCCTCCTGCGCCCTCTGCCTGCGCCTAAGCTCATCTTCACCCGCAGACGCAGCCTTAAGAGCCGCAGCCGCAGCAGCTGCTTTCTTCAAACTGGTACCTGGGTCGTCAGAGATCGCGAGCTGCTGCATCCTCCGCCATTCGAGTTCCTGGTGTGCGGCTTCTGCGCCGTGGCCGAATCGTGCTTCGCCAAAACGGACGCCGCGCGTAGGCGTGGTGGGCGAAGCAGCTGGAGCGGTATTCGAAGGAGGAGGAGGAACGGAAGAGAGAGGAGGAATAACAATCTGAGAATAAGCATTATCCCAATCAACAATACGTTGTTCCAATATCGGTTTGATCTCGGCCATTTTAGCCATTATATCCACGCCGTTCTACGATCAAGATTCAGCTTCTCAAAGAAGACTTTCAAAAGAAAGAGAAAAAAACTTCGTACCGCAGTGAGATTCTCCCTCTGCTCTTCACTCAACAGCCTCTTGTACTCTCTGTGACCCGGGAGGTACTCCATCACCAACGTCGCAGCCTTGGCATACCTCACAAACGCGTCCTCGTAATCGCCATCCAGCTGCAGCTGTGCAGCGTCCGCGCGTAGTTTCTGAGCCAGACGTAGGTAGGACTTGAGGTCTTTTGAGGGGTCGTACAGATTAGTGAGAGCACGCGATGCTAGAGTGGCTATTGTCGGCGGGCGAGGAGGACGCTGAGCGGGTGTAGAGTGAAAGTTGGACATTATAGTAGACGACTAGGACTTGGACTGGGATGAAAGACAAAGGCAAGAGCAAGATTTAATCAGTGACAGTCACCGGCGGGCGCCAACTGCGTATCAAGATTGATAAAGCACGTGATGTGGCCACTCAATCCCGTGCTCGACGCGACGCGTACCTACCGCTGTGTCGACTGAGATTATGATTATGTACTGCTTTTCCTGTCCTTGGTGGTTACTTGATGCAGGATTTATATGTACTAGTACGAAATTACTCAGCAGTCGCCGCGCATGCTCATTACTTCAAAGGAGACGCATAATCAACATCGTATCACAAAACACCCACCTATGCAGCACACAACTCGAACGCACACGACGAAATCAGCCTCACTAAAATACCCTCCCCATCCGTTCTCATCAGGCAACGTCGTGTCGTGTGCTACCAACATCAAAGATCTGCATCATCAGCGCCCCTGTCAACGACGCGTCTAAAAACGCCCCGGGTGCTGTCATAGGTACCGACGTACGAGTTGATACGCTGATCTCAGACTAAAACAGTCCACCTCAGCTGATGTGACGACTTGAAAGTGTTCAGAAACCGCCTAAAGTCCGCCGACGCCACCCGCGAATTGGAGCGCGGCTACGTCGACACCTAGAGAGACCGAAACGAGCTCTTGGAGAACGGTTCAGGAGCACGAAACTAGGCAGCGATGAAGGATTCAATTTCTCTAGTAGACGAGCTCTTTATATAAGTCCTTTCTTTATCGTAACAATACCGGTTCTGCCAAGGGTTTCACAATAGGACCGAGATGGTCATGGGAACCAATAAGAGTTGGTTGTATTGCGATGGGATCGAAAGAAAGATTAACGGGGCACAATGATACCTCGCGTCGTGGCGTCGTTCCTTCTCTCAATCACCGCTTCAATTCCCACAATTCGTGGTCGCATCTATATAATCCCTGTGAGTGTATTCTACTACTACTCGTATATCGATTCAAGGAGGGTTTGATTCCGTGGATAACGAACGATAATGTATCATAAGCACCAAAGTCAAGACACGGGAAGGGTGGGATTCGTATACGAGAGAACGAGTTCTTCACTAACCAACGAACTGGAAGTAACCCAAGGACAGGTATGCCGCGTGACTAGACTGAGACTCGAAAGTGCTCAAAATGAAATTGGTATGTCCGCCTGGTTGATCATTGGCGTTTGAATAGCTTCGATTGGGGCAATTAGCGTAGGAATACACAGTCTCGAAAACATTTCTTTCCCACAAGAAGTCGCTCGAATTTGGACAGTGGACTAGAACATCGCTGCCCGGGAAATGGGGACCAATACAGCGGAACAGATCATAATCGCACTGCCGTCGATGACGATACTTTCAATTCCTAGTTGAATTATGATGATTTTGAATTGGGATTCCATTGATTATATGTCGATCGGAGTACCCGGGAACTATGAAGAGAGCGAGGAGGGGAAAGGATGATGGCGTGGATGGTCCGAGGGAGGGAGGGGTCCGTTCGTACATGTCGGTATGCTCGAAAAGCAAGGTCCACCAACGAAGGAATAGGCAGAGCATAAATGGTAGAAACCAGCACTCACCCAATGAACACCTCATTCGCGCGACCACCCGCGACGAAAAACAGCCCAGATCATGATCATAAACCTCAACCGGGTACCTTTAAGCCTGAGGTCATGATGACGAACAGCGGTACCGCGCCAGGAAAACCCAAAACTAATTTCCAATTGACTGGAGATCGCAGGAAATTTGGCTCCGAGGCTCAAGGCGCTTATGGGAGAGAGATCACCGGAGGAGGGAAGGACAGACAAGCCGATGCATCCGTCCTCAGCCGTCCTCAGCCGTCTAAGTGTACGACGTTACGTGGATGAGTGTAGGTCATCCTTCTTTCCGATCTACCGGATTCTGAGTGTCGATTCACGTTAGTTTCCTTGCATTAACCTTGACCTTTGCACTCAAAGATTACGACAAAAGAGCTCAGAAACGCCACGACGACGACAGACACGACGACAAGAGACAGACGACGATCGTCATCCTCACTCGCCGGTCGATCTATTCTTATCTCCGATCGACCAAAATAAACCAAAAATTCTACGATCACGATGACGTCAGCTGAGTCGCTCTTCTCGATCGTCGTTGGTTGTCCTGCTCGTCTGCTCAAAGTGAGTGAGCAACGTTTTACTACGCACCAACTAATATTCTAATCAATAATATAGGGATAGAATGAAGGACAGAGGAAAGGAAGGAAGGAGGAAGTCGCAAGATGAGAACAGAGGAACTGACAAATCGCGTTGACGCGGAATCGCAAATTGTCTAAGCCAGTTTTATTCCGCTCAATCGGTCGGGGACGGACGGATTCAAGTCACCCATAAAAGACAAAAGCCCCCACATACGGACGACTTTCCATTGTCAACTTCCCAATCAGATCCTGTAACCTGCGTGCGTCTATCACCGTCGCCCTCACTCTACCCAACTCGCCCACTCCGTCATGGCACCAAGTAAGTCCACGCTCCCACACCTCCCTCCATCCCTAACACCTCCCCAGAAAAAGAAGTAGTCGAAGAGACCTCCGTGACATTTTCCAACTTCTGGTCTTCCCCCCGCCGCGCCATCTACGCCGTCTCCTGGATCCTCCTCTTCTGTATCGCCGCCACCGAACTCGGCCTCGTCTCTCAACAACTCCACCGCGGCGGCAACGACTATGCCAACTACGGCAACATGATGTTTAATACTTTACTCACTCATACTTACTTATGCATATTAGAAAATTCTTTTTCTTCGCTTCGTTCTTTAGAGTTCTTTGTGGTGCCGTGAATGATATGATTTTTTACACGACTGTATTGTATTCCACTAGCGATGTTTGAGGTATAGTTCCCTCATCAATTCTACCTCCACACCACTTGTACTACCAGAGGACGGTGGATAATTCTGCCACTCACCACCCGACTTCATTCCTCGACCTTCGGGAACCCCATGACTATTCAGACTCGAGGGCGCACCTTCACATTCACGCAGGGTATAAGCTCCATAGAGAGAGAGTTCCGCTCGCGAACGATTCGGTGCAAAGTAAAGTAAATAGTACATCCAAGGCACGACGTCTTGGGAGTCCGTTCCAGCACCCAAGTTCCGTCTCGGGCTCGGGGAGGTTGATCACGGCGGACGAAAAAAGCAAGTACCAGTACAGAAAGGCTCCCAGCTGGTCGGACAAGGAACTCAATTCCCGACTCACGATCACGAGTTCTAGTCGACACACACACGAACAAAAATTACACACCGAGAAATTGTGGGCTCCCTCCACATGTGACGCTGAGCAGCGCAATCAGATCGCCCGAAATCTGGACTCTCACTGCGCGATAGAGGCCGATGCTGGCGTAAGGAGACATGACAACCAGGGGGGTGGCTCATTGGTTGAGATAACGGACACATCTCCTCACGTATGGAGAGGTTGCGTTATCGATTTCCTCCTCCTTCGTCGATTAATCGCTGGAAGAATGCGGCGTCTATCTATATAATCACTAAATCCAGGTGGGGAAGGAATCGAGAAAGACCGCACGCGTGAGTTAAATAACCAGTCGTCGTCGCGGGCTATCGGAATTATCGAGCGATAGGGGGTGAAGAAAAGGGCGGAAATATTGAAAGAACGAGAACAAAGGCCCCGGCAGAGTGAAATCGGACGCGAATGAACCTAACCTCCAGAGTGATTTGTATCCCACAGAACGGTCGTACGATCCAACACCTATTTGCACGCCGCCGCGAGTTCTGGATCCAGGTGGAGTGGAAGCTGGACCGACGATAACCACACAAGAACGAGAATGTGCTCAACCAATATCAGTGTCGAGGTGGGTACGAAGAGAGGTCGAAGTAAAAGCACAAACTTCCAGGTTCCCAGCGGGTCGGACGAGGATTAATGCGTTCTCCGAGTGGCCACGATCAAGTTTTCACCAAGCCCTCCAGTCGAGACATGAACAAAACACACACCGAGAATTGTGGGATGTTGATCCACTCCCAGATCTCCAAATGCCCACGGACGCCGCCATTTCCCTCCTTGATGAGAAGCGCGATCAGAACACCCGAAATCTGGATTCTCACTGGACCTATGTGCTCAATATAGGCCGATGTTGGCCTAAGGAGACATGTCAACTTGATGACAGTCTGGGAACGGAAGCTTTAGCATGCGGCTGATTGTGCGAGATTGACCTCAAGCTAAGTTCATAGTACGAACTAGATACATTCACCTCGGAGCATCGAGTTGTGACTTTATTGATGAATAGCGGCCATACCGGCTTGAAGACTGTGGCGTGCATATCCAGCTAATCATTAAGCTGCCTCTGAACTGAAGCACGGGTTGAGAGGTAGTTGGAATCGACATTGTCAACGTCCTGAGTTAAAACCCAAAAATAACCCCGTCCACAGCCAAAGTGGTTGTCGTCGCGGGGCACTTATGGATTTTTGTGATTCGCCAGAGGAAGAAGATGAGATAAATGAAGGTATTCAATCGTAGAACGAGAACAGAAAGGATAGGAGTAGATGGGGAAACATACATAAGCATGATAGATTGTAGGTTGTGGTTCCGGCAGACAGAAATCGGAGCAACCAGACAGCGACTGACCAGATTATAGAGCGAGAGCGCAGCAGTCGAGCAGATAGGTTAAGGCTCAGGGGAGCTATCTAATGCTATGACCTAGCCTCAGAGCGTTTGCCGGTGTCGGGGGTTAGATAAAATTTCATACGCGGGGTATAAGCTATAAATGAGCGAAATAGACCGTGGAGTTCAGAATTCTTTGGTGTGAGGTAGTAGCAGAATTATGCCCCCAGAACGTCGTCTGAACCAACACCTATTTGCGCGTCGAGAACCACCGCGAGTTAAGGATCCAGAACCAATTGTGCCGACATGATACGAGTCTCGAGGTGAGTATGAGGAGTTATTGAGAAGGGGTAGGGTAAGTACTTCTCGTCGCTTGTGCTGAACAGCGGAGTTTGAGCGCAAAGCCAGGCTGAGGGCGAAATGATGTTGGTAATTTACAAAGGAGACAATGAAGTAGTGCTTACAAAATTACGGTCAAGTTCGGGCTGGTAATGTGTCGATGGCACAATTCTTCATCTTCGCCCACCCGTACACGCGAGACAAGTCTCACTCATCTTCTACTGTGTGGCTGAGGGCCACGAGGACCAGAATATTATTTACGGATGCCGAACCAATGAGCAAGGACCATGCACATTATTTGCATCTGTAAATGATTTAGAAAGGTGAGTTATGGCTGTTGCTTGATGAAGAAAAATAGTATACGCACCAACGAACACCCTGAGTTTCATGCCTGTAAGCGAATGTCTAGTCTCAACGAGCTCCTGACATCGCCGGACCACTGGTAAAACGGTGCTCGATACCAGTCACTCATGCTGAACAGCGCAAGCTGAGCGCAGCGCTGGAATCAGACGTGACAGCTTACAAGAAAGTGACGATCTTGATCGTGTCGTGAATGGAAGCGGACGTCAGTTGTGTGGGTGGATTAATGAGTAGCGACAGTTTGAGCTGTACTGCAGAGATTCGAGGTGAGTGTGAAGAGCGTAAGGATAAAAAGTGTACACACAAAGGTTACCACATGCGCTACACGCTTGGGTAGGTAGATTTTCCTGTCTTATTCTGGGTACCTGAAAAGAGCGGCCAACGATTACAAGAGAAGTTTTGCTATTGTAAAGTCATGAATTAACATATTCTTCATTATTTGGGTACGTACCTTGTCCTGACCAACATACCAATATCGATGACGCTTCCCGTCGTTTCAAGAGCAAATCCGAGTGACTCGAGTTCCTAATCTTCGTGGGTGGTTCATCCCTAGTGGAAATATTGCGGTACCCATACCCAGATAATCATCCAACCGGTCCAGGTTGAGAGGGGGGGTGAGAGTCGAGAATCGAGATTGGGGTGAAAGACCCCAAGCGCTGAACGTCTGGAGAAAAATGGGTCCATCGCTGAAATGGGTGTCGTCGCGCGGTGCTTGTGAATAGCGAGCGATGGGATGAAGACGATGTCATTCAATCGAAGAATGAGCACGCATTGCACAAAGGATAAGAGTAAAAGGGGGCCACGTACATAGGTTTTGTGATTCTGATAGAGTGAAATTGGAAAGTACAGACAACGCTTGTAGTATCAAACGTAACCGGATTATAGAGGGAGAGCTGTGGCAGTCGAGCAGATGAGTAAGAATCAGCAATGGTCATGGTAGTGCAAAAATCATTTGTGTGACCTAGCGTCAGAGTATTGTGATCTCGGCCGGGTTTGGTGAAAAAAATTATCATACAAATATTTGTGGTAGATCAATCAGGGTGTTATAACAGGGACACGGAGGTGTAGGACCCGGAAGACACTGGACGTAAAGGAACAAAGGACTCATCTGTGTGTGTATGTTTGTACGGTTTTGCATTTCTTCCCCGAACGTCCAGCATCACTCTTGCGTTAGACGTCAAGTTGGCTGTCTGCTGAAATACAAACAAACGTTCCGCTCCATCTGTGCGTACATAATTCCATGAAGAAATATTTATTCAGTTCTCAGGAACAAAAACTCGAGCTGGAACCTCGAACTTGAACTCGGCCATGCTGTCCTTACCGGTACTGTCCGCTGCGTCTAGTCCTATCGTAGCTGAGGTATCTACACATCGTCAACATCTTGATTTTTAGAGTAAATCTTGAATTACCCACTTTTGGCTTGCAAGTTGCAACGCGTGAAACTAGAACCGGTCGTTCTCATCACCATCACCATGTCGACTTCCCTCCCCCTCGACCATCCCTGACAAGCAGGCACTCGCAGAGGCAGCCAGGCTGGAGATCTTTAACTTGAAGGGCGACAAGGTTACATTTGGATCGATTATAGATGATCAAAGGACAATTGTTGTGTTCATTCGTGGATTTTGTGATAAGTTCGTGGACTGACCCTCTTTTTGCGTTATAGGTCACTTTTTCTGTATACTGAACATGTTCTCCTTCTTTCTTTAGACATTGGAACTAATTTTCACTTTATGCTCAGAATTCTCAAGTGGGCAGACACCATCTGATTCAAAATTCGCTACAGTTATACGTCAAACAGCTTGCTAGGGTTCTCCAAGAAGCTCTTGACCAAGCTGGTACGAAGATTCGTCGTTGTAGGATGTGGAGAATAAGAAGCGATTCAGTTGAATATTGGTCAGTACTCCTCCTCGATCTTAGTATCGTGTAATCCTCACTTCTCAGGATCTACTCAATATCACCGGCTCGATTTATACTGATCCCTCCCGCGCCCTCGCGCCTTTGGGTCAGATTGACCTTACGACTGGTACGTTTAGTACCAGGCTTCAGAGTCTTCGGGCGCGCTTCTCTTTTTTTTTTTTTGCCTTTGTAATTTTCTTGTTCACGCGCGAACAAGTTGCGGTATATGAAGACAGGTCTGGTGACGCACCCGAACCTCCCTTGGTAAACAAAGGAATGAAGGGCAGTTGGGAGGCGCGTTTGTCTTGGACCAGGTATTTCCTCTTTTTTAACGATCATTCTGATTCCATCGTTAATTGTAATCGTCTCATCCAGATCATAAATGTAACTTTTGGATGGCGTATACACACGGAAGATCATAAGCCCTCAGAATCTCGGTTACGAAGTTGAGCAGAGAACACGGAGGGTTGGAATTTGAATTTCGTTGAGAATGTTGAATAAGAGTCATCGTCATCGTTATACATAGATCCTTTGCCCCTTAGGATTCAGGAACGAGTGGGTATGTATCGTCCTTCCCTGCCTCTCACTACGGCCATCCAACGAGGACAAAACTAGTACGTCTGCTCTTTATTGCGCAGTCATCTTGTTTAGCCGCAGCTCAATGTTCGCTACTGCCCAGGACACTATGCTGTAGACAACTACATTATGTCTCGAACACGATCCATTTCAACCTTCGCTTCAGTCGTACGTCAAAAAGCTAGCTATTCTTCCTCAAGAAGCTCTTGGAAAAGCTGAGACAGGGGTCCTCGTTATAGAATGCGAAGAATTGGAAGCCATTCAAGTCTATATTGGTCAATAATCCTCACTTCTCCAGTAAATATCACCGCCCAATCTACGTCAATGCTTTCTTGGCACTCTACCGTATACTCGGCATGATCAAGACACTCAGGGTGACGCCTTCGAGTCAGATTGACTTCACGACTAGGCTTCTTTGCTAGCGGACTTCAGAGTATCTTTTCTTTCTTTCTGTCTCTGTCGATTTCCAACGGCATGAATATTGTAAGATTCGTCGGTTTCCTGCCCAGTGCCTATCTCGTCGCTGTCATCTAAGGAGGACAAAACTGATAGCTCTGATCTTTATCGGGTAGTTGTATCATAACATATTGTTCAGCCGTCTCTTCATTGCCGAATTTGAAGAGCTTTAGGCCATAGCTCGATGTCCACCGTTTCCCGGGAAACTGCCAATATGCAGAGCTCAACAGGATCAAGTACTCGTCTCGCTCAAGAGCGCTACGAATCTGTAGTGACAATGTTATACAACACAGTTACTCAAAACAAAAACAGGCAAACTTCTACTACTAAGATGTTGACTCTCAGCCGTTGTCGCTCACCGGTTCTTCTCGTCAAGTCCAGCGCCATACAGAGTAAACGAAACCCTGGTCTTAGTGTATTCTGGTGAGATAATGTGTTATTTAGATTGAGTCTTGGTCAGAGTCGCTGTCACTTACCGGTTCTTTTCGGGCGTTGTGGAGAGTAAATGAACGTCTGTTCTAATTCACTGTCAGCAACGTCGACCGACACTTAAATAAAATGAGAAAACGAAAGTGAAAGAACAGGTAGCATATATTCAACTACGTTGCCAACAACAGCAGGTGTGTGCTTACATTTTACAGTAAGGTTTCGGCTCGCTGATGAGAAACGAGAAGACACCACGGGCATCTAGCCAAATTGAACAGATGTTGGTTACGGTTTAGGAGATCAGGCTGAACAAACTCCAGCTTTCAGCCAGGCCTAGATAATAGAAGGTGAGATGCGGAATGGAGCAGAGGTTGAGTAGTGCTTACAAAATCGCGCAAGGTCAAGCTGTAATTTGTTGATGACAGAATGCTGCACCCAGCCGCATATGCTAATCGAGTCGATTGCATGTCAGGAGAGGCACAAGAAGCAGACTACGCGAGGACGGTTATCGTATGAACGATCAGCCCAACGATGGAGACTAAGTGAGCGAGGGCCTCACTCCACGCGTTACGTCCATTCTTGTTGGAGCCATTAAGAAGCTGGGAAGATGAGTCACGGTTGTTAGTGGGTGAAAGGCAGCCGTACGCACCAAACCACACCTGGAATTCCTTGGCTGTTACCGAACGCTAGGTTCGCCACTCTCAACGAGGTCCCATTACCTCAGCGCTTCTGAAACAAAGATCGAGCCCAGCAAGCCGAGCCCAACGGCGGGTTGAGGAAGAAATCAGATGGCGAAAACTCACAAAAAGTGGTGGTCTTGACCATATCGTGGATGTAGAAAGAAGGTCCGACATGTTGATGGTTTGAGCAGTACTGTCAGACGTTGGAGGTGAGTATGGAGAGTGCCCTCTTCCCAGGACTTCAGATAAGATAGGAAAATCACCCCACACGTGTAGCACTTCTGTATATACATTTTTTTCATCCTTCGCGATTACGATGTAAGCCTCAAGCGCAGATACGAATGGTACAACGAGTTGAGTATCTAGCTAGAAGACGCAAGCGTTTGAGATAGATTATTGCATCAAAGTACCTATACGAGATACCTAGAACTCGAGGCATGGTAGCCCGTTTCGTGTAACGTCGTGGCCCATTGTCGTGGCGGGGAAGGGAACGTCCAACATCGGCAATCTCCGAAATCAGACAAGTCTTTCACATCATCGTGATTTCACGTCATCGTTACTGCCGATCTAATTTTGCCAGGGAATTCAGGGATTCTAGGGATTTGACATCTCTAGAGGTGATGATTCAAGCCTCGTATGGACAAACACTCTTGGGACAAAATCAAAAGTAGAGCAGTGGACAATGATAGGATGGTACGAAGTTGGGCAGGGAATAGGGTTGGATGGACTTTGAATTTCGTTAGAAACGTTGAAGTTGGATGAATGGGGTTCTCCGAGGAGGTAAACTTTTTCTACACTATAATCATTTGAACGATGACGTGGAGACTAGACGGATATGATGTAACTATCTCCTGGATGCTCCTTTCGCCGCCACCAAACTCGGCATCGTCTCCCAGGAACTCCACCGTGGCGGCAACGACTATTCCAACTACGACAAGATGACGTTTAAGCACGTCCTCACCGTCCTCCTCTTCAGCATCATTCTAATATCGGCAGTCCACCCTAACCTCCCGATTTCGCTTTGCCCCGCCCTTCATCCCGAATTCCTGCTGTCTTAATTCTGATCCTTTCCTACTCTATTCTGATGCCTACTTATTCTCTCGCATCCTGCCCTATCACGAGCCTACTCACTACTAATTCACATCGTATCCCATCCTCCCTTTTCGTCCCTCCTTCATCCCTATCTTCATTCGCTTCTTCACGAGTTCATTCACAATTTTATCTAACTACCTATCTAATTCCCGTACTCTCTTTCTCCTCCTTCCTGCTCTTGCCAACTTCCCCCAATGCTTTTCTTTTCTTTTCATTTTTCCCTTTCGTTTCGCTTTTTCGCGCGTGGAGCCCTGTTATCAAAATCATTCACCATCCCCGTCTTTGATAATTGCTCCCAATCTTGGGGTGCACGCGCGCGTATTGTGTTAACAACTCTACTAACTACATACATAAAATAACATACTAGAAAATCGTTTCTTCCTCCCTTAGAGCTCTTGCTATGTCATGAATGACATGATATTCAATCTCTGCACTGTACGTCGTTTGTTTGATATAGTACCTCCGCCATTGCAACTCAAAGACTCGTTTAGCTCAACCGGCCTCTCAATCTGTACACATTGTTACAGAAATCTGTTACTTAAACAACAATAGGCAAACTTCTACCACCAAGTATCGTAAAAACAGCTCGAAATCATTACGGCATATAGGACTCTTCCGACAAATGACACCTGTTAACTGTACACAATGATGATCAGTTCCCGATAGGGAATGAGAAAGTGTTGCGTAAATATTAAGATGATAGGTTCAGATAAACAATTCAGTACCTCTACGGTGGATTCAGGGCTCAACTACCACGTTAGAACAGAGGTACAGAATCAAAAGTAACGATGTGAATATGTATCGGTCGTTGCTAATTATAATTCACTAGAGCATCAATATTGGAACTGAGAAAAAAATACAATAAAGAGTGTTCAGTTCGAACGACCAAGCTCCGCAATCACATGTTTCATTCCAGGGTCAGCCTTGACCAGAATATCGACAGCTTCTTTCTAAATTTCAAATCAGTATGATTGCCTCCAAAAATTGAAACAAACGAGCAACGCACCCAGAGCTTTTCCCGGAATGTGTGCCCTTTCTCGCCTATAGCAAAGTCGCTAGCTTCAGAGACCAGCTGGGAGGCGCGTTTGTCCTTGGTATTCCCTCTTTTTTTTTTACGATCATTCCGATTCCATCGTTAATTGTAGTCATCTCATACAGTTCCTAAATGTACCTTCGCATGGCGTATACACACGGAAGATCGTAAGCCCTCAGAATTTCAGTTTGGTTGTTACTTTATTCACAAGTCACACCTCAGATAGAGAAACTTCTGAATTGCCGAGAAAGGCTGGGGTGGGAGATCTGGCTTCTCAGACTTCCGTGGTCCGCAGGTGTATCTGTGCCAACGCATTCTGTTGATGCGCCAGACCCCTTCGCGACAACGTTTCGCCTCGTCGGGATCCAGTCCAGCATCGAGAAAAGAGATAACGAATATGTTTACCTTATGGTCCCGCGACCACTCAAGAGAGCTCTGCACGAAATTTGGATCGAAGGTGGTAGAGATGATAATGTTGGTCCAGAACCTGGGAAACATGCTCATAGCAGTCCTCCATTGCTTGGATACGGAGGCAATTGCATAGGGAAATATAGTGGGATTTGAGCAGTCAATTTCCTCGAAACAGGGAGCCTTATCCTGGAGAAAACCAAAAATGAAGTGGGGGAGTTCAAGGGGAAGATAGAGCGAGGACTCTGTGTGAGGAACGTTGAGAAGATTCCAATTCCAAGCCATCGAGACGATTTGGGGGGAGGCATAAGAGTTGTAAAACTGTACCGTTAAATACTGATTATCGTAGAACAATGAAAAGATTCGGGACGATGGTGATCCTTTGTTACCCAAAAAAAGGCTGTGGCACGACCCAACAGAACTAGACCACAACAACTAGAAACATACATCAATCCGCTGTCTGCAGCATTGTTTGAGACTTAGATAAAATAAAAAATGGAAGTATAAGAACCAACGATGGAAGGAGTAACATTGCACATGTATTCATTGCTACTTGCCAACAACGGCATGTGCCCATGTATTTTAGGGCAAATCTTTGGCTCACCGATGAGAAGAAACCTCGCACAAGAAATGACACTAGAGCCATCCAGTCAAATCCCATATCATGAACCGACGCTCATGCGTATGATCCGTCGCATGGAGGTGATGGAAGAGTAGCTTGTAAGCTCCCCAACTGGGCATAGGTGATGATCAGTCTCAAAAGCAAACCTCTCGACATATCTACATACCATTGCCGAGTAACCGCTGACGCCGTGGGTCTGGGAAAATGACTGAAATCAGGTTAAAGGCCCTCCACTTCAGCAAGACTTAGAAGATAGGACGCGCGGAGGTGAGGCACAGAGTAAAGTAGACGTTGCAGTAGCACTTACGAAATCACGACAGGTTCGGGACGGGTAATTTCTTGATGACATCGGCGCCCACCTGCCCATGCGAAGCTCTTCCTCTATTGCGTGTCTGATGAGAGCCACAAGAAGCAGGATATGCGAGTACGGATACCGTACGAATGAGCAGCGCCCAACGGTGGAAACTGAGAGAGCAAAGACCCCACTCCATGCGTCATGTTCGTCCATGGTGGAGCTATGAACGATTTGGGAAAATGAGTTATAATTATCACCTAAAGAAGGAAAGCAGTCGTACGCACCAAACCACAGCTCAAATTTTTCGCCTGTAACCGAACGTCTAGGCTTGCCGCTCTCAGCGAGCTCCTGACATCACCAAACCACTGCTAAAACGAAGCTCGACACCCAGATTCTCGTCGCGTGTGTACTGAACAGCCGAAGTTGAGGGCAAAGCCGGGCTGAGGGCAACATCAGAGGTTGGTAATTTACAAAGGAGATAATGAAGTAGTATTTACGAAATTACGGTCAAGTTTGGGCTGGTAATTTGTCGATGGTACAATTCTTTATCTTCGCCCACCCGTATATGCGAGACAAGTCGCGCTCGTCCTCTATTGTGTGGCTGAGGGCCACAAGGACCAGAATACGTATGTCGAATGAGCCGCGTCCAGCGATGGACACTTAGAGAGCAAGGACCATACGCGTTATATTCATCTATAAAAGATTTAGGAAGATGAGTTATGGTTGTTGCTTGATGAAGAAAGATAGCTATACGCACCAAAGAACACCCTGAGTTTCATGCCTGCAAGCGAACGTCTAGTCTCAACGAGCTCCTGACATCAATGAACCACTGCTGAAACGATGCTCTCCACCAGTTACGCACGCTGAACAGCGGAGGTTTGAGCTGTACTGCAGAGGTCCGAAGTGAGTGTGAAGAGCGGAAGAATAAAAAGTGTACACAAAAGTTACCACATGCGCTACACGCTTGGGTAGGTCGATTTTCGTATCTTATTCTGGGTACCTGAAAAGAGCGGCCAACGATTACGAGAGAAATCTGGCTATTTTAAAGTCATAAATAAACTTATTCTTCGTTATTTGGGTACGTACCTTGTCCTGACCAATATACCAAGATCGATGACGCTTCCTGTCGCCTCAAGAGCAAAGCCGACTGACTCGTGCATTGAGTTAAGCACCTAGGTGGGAAGCGAGCGTTTGAGATAGATTATTACACGAACATCTTATAAATACATTCACGCATGGTTGGGCATTTCGTGTAACGTCGTGGCCTATTGTCGTGGTCGGGAAGAAGAAAGTGTTCAATATCGGCCATCTCCGACGGCATCCATCAATATCTAATCTTCATCTTAATCCACATCCATCGTGATGTGCGAAGCGTTTCTAATTTTGTCAGGGAAGGTGAATTTTTTCGCCACATCGTTGGGCCATTATCTGAACGCTGAAATGTTGGAGATGTAACACTATCGAAGGCATTATCAGTGAAGTTCCAAAATGGAGCCAAGCTTGGGGCGCACCACTTGCAAACAGTCCTTTACCGCAACGGGTCCTCTTCAGTTGAGAGAACTAGGTACTTTTAGTGCTTCTGCGGCAAGTAACTGTGCATGTGCATCTCTTTCACATTCCACGCTCTAGTCATACTGACACCTTTGCTCTAGTTTCGTGTGTTTACAAAGGGCGTACGTCTTCCCTCTTGCCAAACCTTGACGGGGGCTACATTATAATAATCACCAATTCGACTAGTCAAAATCGAAATAGGCACGTTCTACCGGTAAATGACCACCGGCCACAGGTGCCGGAGGAATTAGATTAGGTTTGTATCTATCTCTTTGCCTCAACACGCCAGTCGTCTCATACGATACATCCTCGGCATGTGCACCTCCCGTTATGTTGCGTCCACCAGTCACCTTGAAAATCTAGGAAAATTTACTCGTCAGGAATATCGGCCCCAGCACCAAGTGGTCTTCACCTCGACAACGTGGCCGAGTCCGATGCTGGCTCCGCCTCCTCATGGTTCCCTACCTACGGACCATCACTGGTACTCTTAAGATATGCAGTCCTCAGTTGTGCCTATTCTTGAGCCTGAGAGGATTAGGCGCCACGGGCGAGACGTATGCCACGGAAGAGGACGAGCTTAGGGAATAGTCTCAGAGAAGGGGTCTAAAATTTACGGATGATGCGCTTCAGCGGCAGAGAACTGAAGGAATTAAATTCCGAGGCATAACCCTGGTTTCCGAGTCGGATTCGGAAGACTACAGGTTTGCTCAGCCTCCTGAGAAAATTCTGTCTCTCGGTCCGGAGTCTTCCTCTCATCCTCTCACCCATGTCTACATATTCTCTAGTATTACGCTTTGTCTAGAACAAGTTACATCCTTTCTGGTGGTGGCTCAGCTGAGAGGTGTTATTCGACTTATTTCCTACTAGATTCTTTTTTGCAGGCCGCCTGCTGGGTCCTTCAGGGGTGCTTCACCGGATTTAACTGTCTGAAACCCGGTATATATGCTTCTCTTCGCATTACTTTGATTGATGTTGCGCCAATTTTTCCTTGGCCCCTGACACCATACGCCATTACGGATGGCACATCGACAGAGTAAATCCTCAGTTCCCGATTTGTGTTCGACCCGAGTTCCTGTAAGAGGATTCTACCGAGCCGTGCCCACCCCAGTTAAATCAACAATGTCACTCCTCGACGTCACTATCCGCATTCGCAATGCCTCTGATCACAGTATCTTGTTTGTGTCCCAAAAGGACAAAAGGACCAGTGCGTGCCAATTCTTACCATTGTCCAAGGCATTCTCATTGATAGTCAAGAAAATTTTAAACATGGCACCAAGGAGAATGTCTTCATCTCGTAATCTACAAAACCGTCTTTGACGTCGAGGGTAGTCGCCCAAAAAAGCATCCTGGAACCGACGTCACACCTATCCTTCACACCTAACGCCCGCCCTTCTAGCTGGTGGCGCCGCAGTTTCAAAGACCGGTTCAGAGTGCGCACCTAGGGCTCTTCAGGTAACGGAAAAAGCTTATATGCATGGAGTCGTCTGCTTGAGATTGTAGTTGAAGCGATGTTGCAGTCATAGCTGGGTTACGCCATTGCAAGAAAGAGCTGAATTGGAGGCGCAAATGTATAAGGAAACGCGATAAAAGGAAGGAAGGGCAGGAAAATACATAGATTCATATCTTCAGCTATAGGCAAACCGGTAAATGTTTCGTTCACGAAGAACTGAAGGAGAATTGCATCCTCACCGAGCGCACCACTGCCCCGACTATTCAAGGTACAGCTTCTTCACGTCGGAGCAGTAGGATGGCACCCCCGCAATGTTCTGTAAGTTCTTGGGCCAATAACGAGCAAGCGAGGGGAAGTCGGAGCAAAAGAAGGATAAGGCTCCAAACCGGGTAAAAGATGGAGGAATACGACGATGGGCTAAGGACTGAGGGTGGCATGAGGCATGGGATGATAAGGGACACGAAGTACGTACTTGCATACCATAGCATCACCACCATCCGATCAGCTTGCACTCACAGTACCATTGAACCAAAGTCCTAGCGAGGATCGATAAACCATCAACTAGAAATTTGATAAGAGTGTCAAGTGAAAATCAGAAGCCAGGCGTGGAGCAAAAAGAGATGAACCTACGTATGGTAAAGCATGCGCCATGCATAGGGATTTTTCAGCTAAGATAGTGGTGGTGCGGGTTGTGTGAGGCAGGACGAAGCTGAGGAGAAAATAAGGTAATCAGCAAGTGATACAGAGCATGAATAACGAAGGGGTGATGCATCTCAACTAACCTAAACCCAAGGTGGGACTATCGGACGAGACGGCACATGGATCTGAGTTTGCAGACATGAAAGGTGTGGGCCAGTGACCAAACATGACCTCGAGATAACGATGCGCTAAATCGAGTCATAGAGATGTCTACGGCGTAATTAGGGTTGGAAGTTGTGGAGAGTGAGACAGTGGTGAGACGTAGGAAAGAGAAAGGCACCTAATACTCCATCCCACATGGGTGAGCTTGTGAGTTAATGAACTGTTTGAAATCGTGCCGCAGAGGTGATGAAGGAAGAATAAGGAGGATCTGAAAGCGCAAAGCGAGCAAGTAGATCAAAAACTTTGGCCAGTTGGAAGAACAAGAGAGTAGCCACTGTGCTATGCGATTCTATTTCCTGGACAAAAGCCGTAGCAGTACATTGGAGCTCGAGGACGGAGGAGATGGTGCAAGAGAGAAATCACGCGATT
>JABAJS010000205.1:3963-21534 GCA_018221635.1 Tephrocybe sp. 10521TJB
GTCCTTTCTACTCCTCACTGACTCAGCGATACTAGGTGGAGCTCATATGGGTAACCCCGCATTTCTGTGGCCGGGATGATCGTATGCTGACCAGGGTACCATAGAAAAGTTCTTGGACTTGGGGAAAAACACTATTTATATTGGTGAGTAGAGCAAGTTTCTGGAACTTACAGCGACGCTCATTGACATACCGTGGACAGAATCGTTATTACGCGTTGATATCTGTCATGTACGTCTGCTGTGCTCCAAGGAATGGCGTGTTCTGAATTATCCGACTTTTTGATGATAGTGTCAATAATTACGGTATTGATATGATGACCTTTTGTCCTTGGTGGACGCGCTACTGATATCATTGTGTTAGGCATGTTCTCACCACATCTATCAAATTCAGTAAGCACCACTCTGACACGTCGCATGAATAATTCTCATTCTGTTCCCTAGTTGTAAGCGACGCCTTTACTTGTGATATCATTTCCTCTAACCGTCCTTTGCCATAATTGTGTAGTTGTAAGCATATTTAAATTTCCGAAAAACTGTGTTGACGATTCTGCTCCAGGCCTCAGTTTCTTTCGATGGCAAGGGTGGACCGGTCTCATCGCGAGTATGATAGCAGAAGGTCTGTTTGACATCGTTCTACCTCAAATTTGCGCTGACTCAAATCATATAGTAATTCTCCAAATGCGGCTCTACGCCATGTACTCTCTGAATAAAAAAATTCTTGCTCTAATGGGAGGTTGCTTTATCATTGCAGTGGCAGCCTCCGCGTCTATCATGGGAACTGTACTATCTAAAATTACTGGTATGTCATTCCAAATGTCATTCACAATTAGACGCTTACTTGCCAATGATAGCAAGCTCGATACCCCTTACTCCCAATCTGATATTCTGCGTACCACAGCGCGTCTCCACGCACTTCTTCGCATTCTGGATACCCATGCTGGCATTTGAAAGCCTCCTATGCGGTCTAGCTTTGTACAAAGGGTACGAGACATTCAGAACGTCCTCATCATCTTTCCGATCAGGGCGTCACCTCGTTGCCATCCTCATTCGCGACTCGGTGCTCTACTTCCTCGTGTACGTCAAATTCAATGTATATGAAGCCATGCTGCGGGCGCTCATAATGACTGATCGACAGCATGTTCGCCACATATCTCACAAACCTACTCGTCTTTCTCTTCGCTTCGGTATGCCCATGCTTGAACCTAACCTGTTGGCCAAAACTCATATTCTTCCCCGGGTTTCATGTAGCAAACACTCATTGAGATCCCGGTCGGATTCTCAGTCGCGATGTCCTGCGTCATGGGCAATCGCATAATCCTGAACGTACGAGATGTGAACAGGGAGTTTGACCTTGCTCGATCGTCGGAAAAAGTGGCAGGGCGTGCGCCGTCCGATGTCATTCTCAGTGGAAGTAGCAGATCACGAAGTATTTTCCTTCCCGTTGGCCAGGTGTCGTTGACCGATATTGAGATGGCCCAATTGCGTTCGATGCGAGCAGATTCTCATGCTCGAATATAACCCCGACAAAGTATCAAAGCGATAATGTACTGTAATTTGCAAAATCTATTTCATTCGTCCTGCGGTCTGATATTTCATCCTTATTGACACTTGCCAGGTACCATAGTTGTATGCAAGAATGACTTGTCGGACGTCTCTCAGAGGACGATGTCCGAATCCCGAATAAGCCGGTTCCTGAGGCCTGAGCGGGCGGGCCGAAGTTCGCCATAATTTCTCGCAAACACGTGATATGTGAACATGATTTTGACCTCATCTACGACTCCCATGCAGCTCCTTTTTCCCTTTCCACGCCGTCTGACACTTCTACCTGAGCTTGCGTGCTCTTCTCTCTCTCTCTACAGGTTTGTCAATCATTTCTCATTTGCCCTTTTTTATCATTAAATATATCTAACACGATAACATTCGAACGCAATAGATAACGATGCCGGACGAGACGTCGCCTCTCCTGAGCACAGATTCAGGGAATAATACCACTCCTTATAATGATAATGTTGAAGCCCAGGAGGCCTCAAAGACTGAAGGCTCTACAAAGTCATACCTCGCGTTGGTATGTCGTGGTATTTGTTCTGAGCTTGGTGCTAACAAGTCGTCATCTGTACAGATAATACCCATGTCGATTGGAATTTTCTTAACTGCTCTGGACGCAACTATTGTCGTGTCATGTATGTCACCCCGTACTTCGCTTACCTGTCTCTCATCAACTCGGTTTTCTACGCAGCGTATGCGGCGATAGGAAGCGATTTGAATCAACTTCAGAACACCAGTTGGATCGCGACAGCATACATGCTAACGACTACGAGCTTTCAGTGCGTCTTCCATGATTTGACCATCTACATTGCTGACCCGTTTTATAGACCCCTTTATGGAAAATTGAGCGATATCTTCGGCCGCAAGAGTTGTCTCCTTTTTGCTTATTCAGTCTTCGCCCTCGGATGCCTGGGATGTGGTCTTGCGCGGACTATGGACGAGCTGATAATGTGCCGAGCTCTGGCTGGTGTTGGAGGTGGCGGGATGCAGACGTGAGTTCTGAACTATAACATTCCTCCTTGGACTAGTTGCTGACAATGGGCATCAGTATAACTAGTATAATCGTCTCTGACGTGGTACCCCTCCGGTCTCGTGGCACATGGCAAGGCATCTTAAACATCATTTGGACGATGGGATCAGCATCCGGTGCGCCATTGGGTGGTTTTTTGGCTGACAGCATCGGGTGGCGTTGGCGAGTATTTTAAGATCATGTTTCTTCTAATTTTGTTTCTCTAATACTCATATCCAGGGCCTTCCTCATTCAATTTCCCCTTGCCCTCCTTGCAATCACGTCCGTCACCTTCGGCCTACATCTCCCCAAATTAGAGTCGTCAGACTTCTTAGCAAAGCTCAAACGCGTCGATTTCGCTGGCTCCCTCGCCCTTATCATTACCGTCTTCTCGTTGCTTTTTGGACTCGACCACGGTGGCAATGTCTCCTGGACCGACAATCTCACTCGCCTCTCCTTCGGCTCATTTCTCGCATTTTTCATTCTGTTCGGGATCATTGAGATGCGCATCGCCAGCGAACCCTTCGCACCTAAGCGTATCATCTTCAACCGCTCTCTCCTCGCAGGCTACCTCGTCAATTTCTTCGGTGTTGCTGGGGCTATGAGCATGTTCTTTCATGTATCGTTGTACCTCCAGGCTGTTAAAGGGAATACGGCGTCAGAAGCCGGGCTGTGGTTCGTGGTCTGCGTTTTGGGTGGTCTCGCGGGATCTTTGGGCGGAGGTTTGACGATTCAGGCGACTGGGAAATTCTACCTCCTCACTGTAGCCGGTTATGGCGCTCAGTTCTTTGGGACGACTATTGTCAACCTCACGACTAGAGCTATATTAGGAACAGTGGTTCCATTTGGTTTCGGTGAGCCCGTCGCGCACGCGAGACATCTTCTCGTTCACTTACATCTGCATCTTAGGTTTATTTTTGGCTAGTGCTGGAAATGGCGAGTGCCCATTATAATATCATACTGCTGCATACATACTGACGTGTAACATTAGGGAGCGGAATAACGACCAGTTTGATCGCCCTGATCGCCAATGCTGGTCCTCAAGATCAAGCCATTGCCACTGCTGGTATGTCCCACCATCGCTTCATCAAGTAGAGTTATAACGGTCCTCCAGTTTCCTACCTCTTCCGCTCTTTGGGATCAGTCGTCGGTGTCTCCATCGGAAGCACTATTGTGCAGGAGACTCTCCGCACGTATCTTCGCCGACACCTATCTGGAGAGAACGTCGAAGAGGTGTGTATTTTTGACCCCCAAGTCGTCTTCCGACCGAACTGATCCTTCGGCATTCCGCCTCTGCAGATCATTCTCCGCGTCAGGGAGTCCCTTGAATATATCAAAGAACTGGAACCTGCCACCCAGATTATCGTCAAGGCTGCTTATTCTGAGGCAGTAAAGGCAACCCTGACTTTTACTGTTGTAATGGCTGGTCTCGCTTTCCTCTCTTCCGTTTTCATTAAGGAAACTGCTTTGACGAGGAGATAGATGAAGGCTTGTGAAGCTCTTGGCGCTTCGAACTGACTGCATATAATTATTTTTCATACCTATAAAGAAAATAGAAGTTTTTGGCATGACCGACCGGCCCTCACTTCGTTACAAAAATAGAAACTGAAATGCCGGATAATATTTTCTTTCTTTTATGAACTTGAAATCTGAGGCGATAGTGGACCCAGCGCTCCTTATTCCTGAGGACTCGCCACAAGCACAGAAGGAGAAGAAAGGCACTTTGCAAACGGCCACTGACCTTCGCAGGGCACTTGCTTGGGAACTCCAACGATGGCCACTCGCAAAAGATGTACATTGGGATCGGGGCCGGATCCATCTGCCTCGTTCTTACCTTTCGCGGGATGGAGAAGACACACGCACAGTGTATCCAGGAACTGACCTCAACCAGCTCGTGCATCAGTATTACCTTGAGGAGGTCGATACAAAATCCATTAACTGGATCAACTATGTCCACATGGACAAGGTTGTCGCAAAACGGTACGTTTATTGATTCGAGAAGTCTAGATGCGAACTAAACGTGTGCAGGCATGAATTCTTGGGACCAGGCCCACGTGTAGCTGGCTACTTTGTCGACGTGGATGGCGACATCTTTATCAAGTGGTGGGACAGCTTTTTGGGTGATCAGTGGATGGGCACACAGAAGTGGAAGGTCGACATTTCGTGGAATGGAGAAAATTGGCTAGAGAAGAACGCATGAAATCGAATTGGATGATTTCGTTGCCATGCTAGCCACACCTTGCGTTCGGAACTCAAGACGAGCACGACCAACGCCACGCGCAATGGCTGAACTTCTTGATGGGACAGAGCGCTTGTCGACGAATTGGTTATCGAGTTGCCACCATGTAACCTTCGATAACAAAATTTTACGCAGGTTGTGCGTCAAAAGGTCTTGTCCTACACGCCGCGTGCGGCAGAAGCGGATGGCCTGCGAGCTTCTCCGCGTGGAGATGCGCAATAGAGCCCCAAGGTTGAGTCTACGAGTCCTTTTTCTAACCTTCTGCACCGCTCCTTCTAGCGTTTCCTTCTAGCGGATGTTAAGTTCGGAGATATAAAAGCAGAGAGGAAGGTTCAGGTTGCGTCAGATTAAACCTCCCTCCTCATGAAATTCTGCTTCTTCTACATCGTCCTTGCCACTATCATTGCCGGGGTTGCTGCTGCCAGCATCAGCGAATGCAAGAAGGATGTCAACGATATTGGCCCCCTGGTTGCCACCCTCGACAACGCCATCCTACGTGTTCCAGAAAGCGGCATCAGTCTTTCTGAAGGATTAGTATGTCCATCTTTCATGGATGTCCCACTTCTCCTTAAGTTATTTCATAGGAGATTCAAAAAGGTGTCAACAATTTGCAGAAAGAATTTGACAAGGCTACGGTGGATTTCAGGGTTTGTGATGGCACCTATTCTTTGTTAGAAAAACTCATCAGTCTCGCAGGGAACTTCATTCTCTAACGCCGACTCAAAGGCCATCCTCAATTCATACAACAACTCTCACCAGGTATACTTGCATCTCCTCAAGATCATCGTCGATAAAAAGGATTCCATCGTCAAGATACCCATTCCCGGAGCCGCAACTCTCGTTCACGGCGCTTTAGCCAATCTCCATACCGGCACTGATAGATTCTTCGATGCTTGGGTTGCTTCATCCTCCGTAAGTATTCCCTGTTGCGTTAGGGAAGAATCATTCCGACGCCGTCTTTCCCCAGAACGACGTTAAACCCCAGTGTCGATCTCTGAAGGCACAAACCGACACCGCATTCAACAAAGCGCTTGCAGCTTATTCTTAAATGACTGTTGAAAACTCGATTTTGTCGTTGTTTATTGTGATACTCTTTCTGCTCGTCATATCTCTTTTCTTGCCATAAAAAGGCCCTGTCAATGACGAGTGTCATGGTACCAACTCGACTACTTGTCAGACATGATTTGTGGGTTTGTGAAATTCTTAATTGTGGCGTACTAAATAGTCATGGTATGGATTTTTGTAGCTTCGTAGATCATTTTCAAATTGGCTTCACAGGAAAACCTAGTACTGATTATTTAAAGTGATATTTGCGCGTGTCTCTCCGTCTTCCAGCCTGATCCAGGTTATGATCCCATCTGTAGGCTTCGGGGAAGTAAAGACCAAGTTTCGCACTCCATACCCCCATCCATCTCCTGTGTATCCACCATACCTGCACTATGTAAATATACGGCATATGGATGTTGCCTACGATATTCACTCACCCTGAATGTTTACCGAAGCAGAAGATGACGTCCTTCTGGGTATCACGAGCGCACCATTCATCTCCATGATCTATTGCAAGCTGTCAAAAGTCGAGTTCTTGAGAACAAGAACGTCATACCATGTCCGGAGATTACGGCGTGTAGGTTCTTGATGTTCACATTGACGGAATTCCAGAAAGGATCGTCCTTACCGGCGTTGGATTCAACGGTAGTGGCCTGTACAGAGCCTCCTCCGTCCAACGAGTCGGCTGCACCAATAGCTTCTAATCAGATACGGATATCAAGAACCAAAGTGGCGCACCGTTCAATCCTGGATTTTTATCACTATCTAAATCATCTTGCAAGCCGGTAGCGATATGCCTACGTACACGCTTCGATCAACGTGCGAAAAGTAGTGTACGGAAGAAAAGAAAACACACGGTGGAATGTGAACGAAAACTAGGGCCCCACGATTCTCAGCCGGGCCCCACGCAGCGTTCATAATGCGCGTTTCCGATTCGATCCACTGTGCAACTGAAATATCAACCCAGTCTGGAAGTTGAGTCGAATTGGGCCCAGGAGAAAAGCCACCTCGCGAATCGAAAAACCAGAGAATCAAGATTGGAGAAGCGTCTGAAAGGGATGATAGAGTCTACTGCTAAAGAAGGAATGATAGTAGACTTATCACTCACCGTTTTGCCTTTGGTATATCTAGAGACGATCGCGATTCACGGTGAGCATTAGTTGTCAAGGAAAGCGCACCAGGATCGTGAACGACTCACAGGGACCCAATAATTGCCAGGGCCTTCAACCCCGCCAACACCCGCAGGGGCCATACGAGTATAACTGAGAGGTGCCACTTTTTGTTCGCGTAAGATCTCCTCCTTATGGGTGATGTTGGCTTGGTTATCATGGTTCTACAAGATTAATGAGACAAAAACTAGGGAGCCGGGAATGTATCTTACGCCGTGCGTCGAGGAAAAGGGGACTTTCACTGCGTTCAACGGTGCCACAATTTCGTCAATCAGTCTTGTTGAATTGTCTTTGAAAGTATCTGGGCGGGAGGTCACCTCGGCTGCCCTGGGCACGTAAGTAGAAGCATACATACTTTCCCCAGTAATTAAATCGCCGTTCAGTACGCTAGCCAGCTTATTAGTTCTTGTCCTTGGACCTTATCAATATATACATAGCAACGCACACATAATCAGGTTTTTCATCCTTCAAGACGGTCTTCATCAAGCGAGTACTATTGCTGTCCTGTTCTGGCCCCCAGGCGTCCCAAGGATTCTCACCATAATGCAAGTCGGAAAACACAGTCATCTTGAAGGTTCCATCAGGGCGAAAGGTGACCCGGGGCTTTCCCGGATATGGATTCAGGTCATTCGAAGAGATATCCCGTCGCAATACCTGCTCTGAAGCAGTCTCTTCAATGGGTTGCCAGCGTAACGTACGGGGCAAGGCTTTGATTTGAACAGACGTCACAGAGAGGCAGACAAGGAATATGGCTTTACTAGACCTCATCTTTGGAGTGCTTGACGCCCGGTTGGCTTGTCCTGGGGCCTTTGTATTCTCGAGACTCGAGGCTACGAAGGAGCTCGAAGAACAAGCACACACGTGCGTAAGAAGAATAATCCATGCCAAGATCAATGCATCATGTGCTGCCCTTATTTAATCAGAGCGTTACAAACTTAAAGTAATTCTAAGTAGTACGCCATGGAAGCTAAACTACACACGGACAGCCACAGGTTATACAGTGTGTGCCAAAGTGTCAGAAATGAACCGTCGAGCACAATATTTATCTTGACCTTGGGTTACAGTTGATATCGCCAGTAGGGTTTACTCTTCGTTGGCGGACGCTCTGATCAGATCTTCTGCCTGTTGTGATCTCGGCTTGATGGTACACTTGAATGGGAGAGGCATGCTGGGAAGAGGAAAATCTAGTACCCAAACATTTCACGTCCAGAGCTAACACTCTCGACTCACCTGACCAAACCAGAGAAATATTTATATGTTGGCTCGACCTCTTGCCCGCTCTCGTCTATTTCTTTGCCTATGTCAAAAACGGCGACAAGCGAGGCGATGGCGATCCACACTGCCGATTGTGCCATATAACGTCCTGGGCAGACACTACAACGGTATAAGTGAAGGAAATAAGGAGAAGAATCGTGAAAAATATTCACCGTCTCCCAAATCCAAACGCAGCATGGGCAGGATCCCTTACCTCACCATTCAACTCGCCATCCTTCATGAATCGGTCGGGTATAAATTCAAAAGGGTCGGGATAAAGAGTTTCATCGTGAAGCATTGCCCTGTTCAGAGTTGTAAGAGCGTGACAAAATTATAAGTTGTAGTTTTACCATGCATTAGCGATTATGATCGAGTTAGCTGGTAACCTGTAGCCCTTGTATTCGTCCTCCACATGCAAATGATGAGGAATTGCTGGTAAAATCACGTCAAATGGACGAACACACAACGACGCGACGTCAGCACTCACCTGTTGGAGTGACCTCTCGCCATCTTAAGGTCTCTTTAACAAGGGCCGCAATATACGGCAGCGAGTCCTCGTCATCGAAATTTGGTAACCGAGAGGATCCAACTACCCTATCGATTTCTTCTTGGGCTTTCTTGAGAGCTTCAGGATTTCTGATCAGCCCAAGCACGCAAGACGCAATGGCCGATACAGTCTGGGTAGGGGATCAATTCGAGTATGTACTCAGTGTGGCAATTGGGGCTGACCGTGTCCGAACCAGCTTTGTGGACGAATATCAGTATTCGTGGCTGGAAGGGGAGAGTTCTAGTGCATTACCAGTATACATCGTTCCCGCCGTTGCCTTAATGACAGACTCTTGGTGCACTAGATCTCCCGATTTATCCATGCAATCCAAATTCTCCGAAGTGAAGGATGGAGTCACGTCACCAAGGGCCTGCAAATGAGAACGTAAGATCTTCTTGAAGTTGGGAGGACATTTGTGTAAATACGTTATTGCGCTTCGTGGCTTCGTAGGGAGAATTGATCATGGCCATCGCTAGTTTTCGCCACTCCAAGGCTTTACGTTGAAATCCCGCTCCGGGCATCCAAGCCGGAATATATTTGAGGGCGGGGATAGAGTCTACAAGGAAACTGCCTGGCACGGCAGCGGTGACGAGGGAATGGAGGGCGCGCTCAGCCGTGTCGATATATGGATCTCCCTTAGGCTTTACTTGAAGCCCGTATGCAATAGATATGATGGTCTCCCCGGCCATACTTGAAAAGAAGGAAGGGTAAGTTTGTGATAGGCACTGAAAGGACTCGGGATGCTGACTGTCGGATATGCCCAATGACATCATTTGGATCGTCGAGAAGACGGCGAAGAAGACCGTAGCTAGCCTTCAATTCTTGTGGACGGAAGCGCAAAGCAGCTGTAGGGTGGAATGATTGGTGAAACAGGCGTCGATGTTCGCGCCTGTCGATCAGGTTAGCTTGGTCGAGTGGAAGACGATTGGTTTATCCTGTACCATCGCTGTCCTTGAAAACACCCAAGATCAATATGACGAACATTACGATACTAAAAGCATACCGTAGGGCATAAATCCGAGAAGAAAGTCCCATCCCACCAGCTCGGTTAACATAGGCAGCCTCGGCCTGCATCGATATAATCAGTCACTGCGTATGTACAAGCGACCGTCAAACGTTGAGAGCTTTGGGCCGGACGACATACCTGCCGGAATAGATCGACGACCTCTTTTCTAAAAGCTCCATTGCGGCTTCGGCGGTGTCGAGTACAATGATTGACGTTCCGGCTATGTCGAGATGAATGATATCTGAACCTACGCATCACTGTTAGTTATGTCAATGGAGCTCTAACATATTGGAGAGACTTACCTAGCTCTTTACACCAGTTGTGATACGTTATCCATTCCTCATTCGTTGGCATGTCAAGCAAGTTGCCAATGATGGGGAGCTTCTTAGGACCAGGTGGAAGAGGCAGCCTATTTGTGTCCCTGCGACGCCTGAGGTAGAGGTAGCTGAGGATACATACAAACGATGTGATTCCGGTTTGAACATCGAGCGCCATGACAGAGCTGATCTGCTACATACTACAAATCCTTTTCCCTGGACCTTTTTAGAAGAAATGATAACTGAAAATAGAAGCAAACCACTGACCTAGTAGCAGCCGAATCGGAATATTAGCTCCCTCTGGAAGGAGATTGACAGATGTCAGAAATTTGATATTTTAGCCGGTTAACGCCTAACACAAGCCAAGAAGCCTTTGAAATGAAGAGTGTGAAATCTGAGCGCTGGGTCATCGTCTGAATTCAGAGGGTGAGGAATCCTAAAAAAAAACTTCAATTTTCCTTCGAAGAGTAGTCCGTAGTTTTTAACTTCTTTGTCTACAACAAATGGGGTAATACACTGACAATCAAATCTGATCACACGCGGACCGTGCCTTCCTTTCGCCCACACAACATGTATTGATTTTCTCCATTCTTTCGTCTTCACTTGCCGGTATAATATATTCCTCCTCCTCCTTCCAGGAAATATGTGGGTGTTGTTATTATTATTGGAAATGTCAAGAAGCAGTATCATATCGGGTCATGGAATTGAGATCAAGGAAGGAAACCGCCTTCACATCAAGCGGCAAGCGCTAGGATCAGATTTATGACTCTTCGCAACCTGAACTTGTGAATTGGCCTCTGAAAAACTTCATGAAGGAACAAGAAAACGACCATATTCTTCATCAAACATTAATCAAGGCTCAAGGTTCTTGATCGTGGGGCAATGGCACTAGAAAGGCTATAATGCTTAGAGTATTATTGTAGGAGATAAGTATACGAAGTTGATAGTAATGTGGGATGTGTACTTTTCTGTTTACGAATGAATGAATGAATTAATGTGAAGTATTGCGTGAATACCGCATGCAATGAGACAAGACCCGAGCGCTCAAGAACAGTATTCTTCGTCAATCGATGCTTTAATCAAGGATTCGGCCTGCTTCGATCGTGGGGTAATGGAGCATTTGAAAGGTAGAGGCATGCTAGCGATTTTTAAGGTTGGGTGACTTGCTATTAAAAACAATGAGGACAGACCTGATTATAGTAGTCATATATTCATGGGACGGCTCTATAATCTTCCCATTTTCATCTCGTGCTTTCGTGATGTCGAAGGTGGCAACGAGGGAAGCAATAGCGATCCATACGGCGGAAAATGCCATATAACGCCCAGGACATATCCTGCACAGTTACATTGTTTGTCAAGATTATGGAGAGAAGATAGTCTGTAGCACATACCGCCGTCCGAACCCAAAGGCAGCGTGCTCAGGATCCTTTACGTCTGGGTTCAGCTTCCCATCTTTCATGAACCTATCGGGATTGAAGTCAAAAGGCTGAGGATAAATTGTTTCGTCGTGTAGCATCGCCCTGCGCAATGCGTTTGAGCGATCATAGCGAAAAAACCTGCCCATAAGGCTCACCAGGCATTAGGAATGACAATAGATCCTTTAGGAAGTCGGTATCCACGGTACTCATCTTCGGCGTCGAGAAGATGAGGCATAGCTAATGCGTCATTAGAAAAGCGAGCCTTTTCGAGGTGGAGTTGCTCTTACCGATCGGTGCAACATCCCTCCATCTTAAAGTTTCCTTCGTGATCGCAGTGATATAGGGTAAAGAGTCCTCGTAGTCAAAGTTAGGAAGCTGGTTGAGGCCGACCACTCTGTCAATTTCCTCTTGAGCCTTCTTGAGTGCTGTTGGGTTCGTCAGAAAACCAAGGATACACGACGCTATTGCCGCTACGGTCTAAACCAATGATCACAGCCAATTAGTGAAAGCCATATCTAGTGTGATGGAAGATACATACCGTATCTGAACCACCTAGAATAGCCAGACAACTGAATAACGAAGAACTTGTCAAGCATGGTAGGAAGCTCACCTGCGTACATTGTCCCAGCCGTCGATTTGATGACATTTTCTTGCTGCTCTTGCTGCACCTTCTGCAAGCTATTGAGAGTAAAAGATGGTGTGCTATCACCATTTTTCTACAAGCCCGTTGTTCAGCAGGCCACGGCAGGATATCCGTGCCCAACTCACAATGTTACGTTTGGCCGCCTCGTATGGCACATTGACCATATCGAGCGCCAACTGACGCCAATATTTCGCTTTGCGCTTGAAACCTGCACCAGGCATCCAATCGGGCACATACTTAAGAATCGGAAGCGAATCGACAAGAAAGGCGCCCGTAACAGATGCGGCAAGGAGAGGGTGGACACCTTCGGCAGCTGCCACAACATAAGGGTCATCCTTGGCCTGCACTTTCAATCCGTAGGCAATGGCCATGATAGTCTCACTCGCCATCCTGAAGATAAGGATGTTAATTACAATAATGACAGAAGATACTTGATACCTACTGTCGAATGTTCCCAATTATATCATCTGGTGACTCTAACAGCCGACGAAGAAGCGCGTGGCTAGCCTTCAATTCGTGAGAACGGAAGCGCATAGCAGCGCTAGGGTGGAACTCGTGGTGTAACAGTCGACGGTGTTGACGCCTTTGTAGAAAATGTCAGGCAAAAAGACGCAAGGAAACTTGACCGTCCGCACCAATGCTCGCCTAACCCAATCTCAGACATAGTACAAAATAGAAACACACAATTGAAACTGACCGTAAGGCATGAAAGCGACATTAAAGTCCCAATCCATTAATTCTGTAATCATGGGCATTCGTGCCCTGCAAGAGCAATTAGATACTGATCGCAGGACAATGACGAAAACTTGCCTGCTTGAGTATATCGAAGATCTCGTCTCTAAAAGATCTGTCGCAAGCTGAGCGGTATCAAGGACAATGACCGAAGTTCCTGCAATATCGAGATGGATGATATCGGACTCTTATATGTGAACAGATTAGCGACCGTGTCCCAAAGATATTCAATCAATAAGCGACCTACCCAATTCCTGACACCATTTGTGATAGGTTATCCACTCGAAACTACTCGGGATGTCGAGAAGGTTCCCTATGAGTGGGAGTTTTCTGGGGCCGGGTGGAAGAGGCAAGCGAGAGACGTTCCAACGTCTCTTGAAGTAGAGATAGAGGGTAAATGCGAAGGACGCGACGCCAATGTCGAATGCGATGTTCCTCATGTGGGCTATTAACCAGGATGCGGTAGGAGAAAGAATTCCAACGTTCAGAACATCCATTTATATTGTCGTTAAAAATTCACATTTCAAATTTCAGGAGAAGATGAGAAGAGTTGTAGAGATCCGGAGAAACTGGAATGAAGGCGTCAAATCACTGTATAAGTAATGGTCATACACATCCGGTTCCGAGTCGGTCGACAAGCATCAAAAGATCGACGCGTACCTATCAAAAATTAGTGTGACGCTACTGCGTACAGCGGTCCCGTATGGGGAATAACCGCACCAATCTTCCCGGGAGTGTACAGATATGTCGATAGGGGCCAATCATGGTCAATCATGGCAAGGTTTCTATGCTCACTATCCAATGTCGAACAGACATGACGCCGATCAGAGGCTAGCCAGCTTCGAATCACCTGGCATCAGAGAAGAGCCTTTCCTAAAGGCGTTTGTATAAAAAGGCGTATTCGGAACCGTGCTCGCGAAGAATTGTAACGAATAGCTTCACCTTTATAAGCCGGCTTACTACCTCCGTCCGCACATAGAGTTGGCCGTTGCAAGTTACACGCAAGGGAGACATCTGGGCAGAGGTTGAACGTCATACGTGAAGCACTTGTCAAACTTTAGGGGCTAAAGCTTTCAAGAATTGTAAAAACTCGCGTTGACGTTCAAGTTTAACTTTGAAATTGATTGCTCCGCATGAACTTTTCCACGGAAGCAGCCGAACATAACAGCAGGTTGAAGGAACGAATTGTAAAACTTCTTTCCTTCCTTCCAAATATTGTTAACTTTCTTTCCATCACCCGCCGATCTGACTCAAGACGAAGCTGGTCGCCTGTGCCCCATATTCTGTCACGTAGCCGAGGTGAACTGCAAGGTCGAGCCCATCTGCGCAGAAAGGATCCCCAATGTCGCAAAAGGATTCGATCACGGATGCAAACGCATTCAGAGCACCCGGTGCACGAGGGAATAATCCATTCAGCGCATTGGCGGTACCTAGCGGCTAAGAATTTATTTCTGGAGGCTAACATGTATACATTTTGTGCACCTTTCTGGAATGATTCGCCGTGGACATGGCCAGGATCTCCCATCAAAACTGTCGCCACGACTAGTGCCCGAATTGCAAGAAATCAGCAGGTCATCGAATGGATGAGTCCGTAACGCACCCTTGTTTGATCCTGTCGCGTCTGAAGCGAGGACATCTCCAGCGACTTGTGCGCCCTGGCTGTACCCCATGAGGACTATCTTCGTGTTGGGGCACGCAGAGGCTGTGGCGGAAAGCCGTGACTTCATGGCAGTGACACCTTCGCCTTCGGAGACGAGGTAGTCCGTGAGAGTGGCAGGGTAATCGATTGCTTCGCGCGAGACTGTTTGTCTGCTACCAGTGACTATGGCTGTGACGACGGTGCCGATAATGCCCTCGCCCGGAGCCTCTGTCGATGCTCGCGCTGTTATAACGTGGACATTCGAGCAGCCAGTCGTCGGACCAACGACAGGCACTGCAACAGTAGAAACTACGAGGGCGATAAGAGTGATAAGTAAAGACTTCATCGTATAGTCGATCCCGGCCACAATGGTAAGTAATGTCCCTCATCTTATAGCATTCTGAATAGCACCCATGTTCTACCCAGTTTCTTGTTAAAAGGTTTCTTAGTGATATCGTGGTCCTATGACCATGCCCGGTGCTATGGATCTGCAACCGACGAATGCCATTCTGCCAAGAGTAGTGGCCGCTTGCGCGATAAATCTGTAACTACTTGCGATGTCCCCAATCTATACGCCTGACCATATGGTAACAAAGCAATCGAAATGAGTATGCCATTCGAAGTTTAGGAGGAAATCTCGCCTAACAAGGATTGCATAAACGACAACCGACCACCAAGTTCAATACGATTTGATGGAATTCAGTGCGTACCATCTGGTTATAGAAGCACGGAACTGCAGCCGTGACATGTACCTGAGAAAATTCCTTTGTCTCCGGGACAGACATGGGCGCATTCACTGAAGACGCTAATCCAGTGACGTTACAACTTTACCACCGTCGCCTGCTTCCGACATTCGACTACACTGAGCTGAACTCCTCAAAGTGGCGCAATATATGACTGAAAGGTAGCCAGACGGGGAGCCTATAGACGTTCATACAGTAGTAAGCCAAGCCAAGATGGGATATACGTCGGATAAACTATTTGATTTGCTTTGCCTGCGTGGCACCCGGGAGTCTCATGCCAAAAGACGCCTATTCAGAATCTATTTCCAAAATCAAAAGTCACCTTGTCTATTTCAAAATTGCTTCCGGCATCCTCTATTCCCGACAGAGTTTAAATGAATGATGCCGGGCATATGTAGCCACACCGAGGGGCTAGTAGAATGTATGTGCAGAAATTTCCACCACAACCTAGGAGTCACAAATCGTCGACCAAGCAAATTTAATGCATTCGCATGCCGGTAATTATGTAGCACAATGAAAAGTGTTATAATGTCATATAAGTGAATCTTAGCGTTGGAAAACCCACCCCTTGTCATTTTCACCAATACTCGTGTTTGAAAGCGCCCGAATTGGCCTTTCTCAACTTGATGAGGACTTCGCAGACTCGTTTCCACTCTTCAAACACCGGATTTCTTCCCTTTGCCTCCACCCTTCTTGCCTCCACTCTTCTTGCCTCCACTCCCCTTTTCAACTCCACAGTTGCTTCCGAACCTCTCCAATCGCTTTTTCTCCTCAATTTCCAATCGCTTCTTCTCCTCAAGTTCCAATTGCCTCTTCTCCTCAAGTTCCAATCGCCTCTTCTCCTCAATTTCCAATCGCTTCTTCTCCTCCTCAAGTTCCAAACGTCGAAGCTCCAGCTCCTTAAGCTCTTCCAATTCCAACTTCGATAGCAATTGGCTGCCCTTAGCCTCAAGCTCTGCCAATTCCTCTCCAAATTCTCGTTCAAGCGCTGTTCTACGCGCCTCGTCACTTGACGAGGGGAAGTTAGGATTATGACGGGCGCGACACAGTGCGATAGCCGTATTCAGCCCCAAATCCATGGCTTCAAGGGTGGACAGCGATTCAGGTCGCTTGCCAAGATCCCGGAGTGCGCCAAGGATCCAGGCTCCAACAGCATAGTCCCTCGCCATAACGACCCTTTTGACCGCACTATGACTTTCCAGCGCACCAAAATCCCATTTCAATTCCTGTTTCACTGCCCTTGTGACCCCCAAGGATCCCTGTAATTCACGCGCCCCGCAAAGGCAGATAGCAGTTTCAATCCCGAGAGTTTTCGCCTCGTCGACGGTGAGAATTTGATCTCGTGATACTAGCTCAATAAAAGAGCTTTCACGCCACTCCAAAACATTATAAGTCTTTGCGAGCATCGCGCGTTCAATGGCAGTATCATTGCCCAATTTACGAAGTTCATCCTCGAACTCCTTTTCAATCTTTTTGCGCATGATGGTGACGGTTTCTGGCTGTGGGATAACATATTCGCGAGCACGATGAAGTTTGAAGGTGCTCTCCAGACCGATTTTCTCCATGGCAGTTTCATCGAGGCTAGAGAGCTTAGAGTTCACGTCGATCAATGTGGCATAGGCCGAACGCAGCCACGAAACGATGCTGCACTCTTTGGCAAGGACGATTCGCTCGACAAGAGTCAATGGTGCGGAGGATAGATGCTCAATTGCTATGCGACGGATGTCGAGCATCTTCCATTTTGTCGAGAGTTTCAGGATAGAGATCCATTCGGTGTCAGAGTGCGTTCGTACTAGAATGAATGTCCTAAGTGCCTTGATCAGTATAAAAGCGTCTCCGAAGTCATGCTAATGGAATAAGGCCTACAATGGATATAGAAACTTCAGCAAAGCCCGAAAGTCTGCTTTTTTAACGTCGCTCAGTTCGATCAATGCATCTTCTCCTTGCGGTTTCGAGGCATCAAGCTGTGGAATGAAAAAGTCCGTACTTGATCTAAAGAGGTGCGCAGGGACGCGATATAAGCTATCTTCAACCTTTTTCACTGCATGAGTTTTTCTCCCTTTTAAAAAAATGGAGATTAGGACCTTGAACACGACGGTATCCATATAATACTCCGGATCCCTCGTCACCGGGACCTCGACAAGTTCATTGTCCACTAGCACTGGGTGCATATTACAAAAACCCACGACAATTTAGCTAAAACATATGTAATTTATATTCTTTAATTAAATTAAAACTATTGCAGCAACAAACCTAAAATAAT
>JABAJS010000206.1:5779-21459 GCA_018221635.1 Tephrocybe sp. 10521TJB
CCATCGTATGTAGGGCGATCAAACCCTTGCTTGCCGTACGTACAACATTGGTTTTCGAGTCCTGACTCACGACATTCCTTCGTCCCATGAGAAGGTAAATAAGTATGCGTGTCATCATACTCCATACGTACGAGTAATTCCTAACGTTAACTGTCAACCACGTAAAAATCTGCATTGTGCTCGAATAGGCGAGTATGAACTTTTAACCACCATGAAGGCCCTTGCGTAAGGTTGGAATAGTGTACGAACAGCTGAGGTAGTAAATATGTAAAAGATATCTTTGAGGCGAAAAACCAAGGTCAGAGTTCCAAAGGTTCATCTGCAGGACGCACTCCGGTTCTCTCCACAAGGTCGTAGTCGTGAGCCGACAAAATGTGATCCCCAAACGTACTTTTGAACCAGCGCCTATCCTCCGCGTCTAAAGCAGGGACATTGCGTAGCCACACATCTATCATCGGGTAGCCGTCCGAAAATTTACGGTTCCAGGCACGGTAGTCTTCGCCGAACTCCTTTCGCAATTCCACCATATTCCTCAAAGCCGCGATAGAAAAGTTGTGGCAACTATCGATGCTTATACACCAGAGACTTTCACCCCGCATCGCCGGTTCAAACAGATTTTCAGAGGGGATCAACTCTGCGAATAGAGCAAGGACAGTGTCATCGAAGCCTGGGCAATTGACTACACAGATCTCGTGCCCGTCCCAATTGCTGAATATTCGGTGAAGATCTCTTGTGCTGTTAGGATAGTCAATGTCGCCAAGAGCCAAGACTGGAGTGTTGCAACACAAAGTCTCCGTCAAAGAACAACGAGTGATGGTCATCTTGCCTGCTTTCCGATGATACATCAATGCGCCCATCAGGCTTGCGCTGAGACCCACGAGCGAGAGTGACCAGTGTTTACTGTAATTATCTTGACCTCGCTCAGGCACTGTAGAACCAAAGTCGAGATCGCAGAGGTCGAGGGATGCAAATTGGCCAAGGATAGGAAGAACATCATTTATGAGGAAGCGCGTCTCCTTGCCAGCCACAATGGGGGTGTAGCCAGTGACGGAAAGACTGCGATGTCTTTCAGTTTTGGTTTTACTGAGGTCTTCTAGCCACCCTTTGACATCTGTGGCTATGTCAACGAAGTTCCATCCGTCTATAACGATATCGTCTAGAACTGGGAACGGAAATACAGCCGGAGACGTCTCGTCCATGAATCCCAAAAGACCATTTTGCACAGACGCGTGTAAATGCAATTTCTTGAGATGGGGGGCGACACTAGGGAAGTCTGCCGTGAGTCGGGGGAGAGAAGAAGTATAAGTGAGATTGAAGCGAATGGTCCTGCATCGTTCGAAATGAGGTTTTACGATGTCTATGATTTTGCGTATGAGTTTCTGTTCTTCTTCCGGGGATCCTGGGAAAGGTTTAGAATCCGAGTTCGAAACGACGAGGTCAATGGGTTTATTTGAATGGAGGGACCACTCCAGTTGTGATCGCGCAAAGGAAAGACACTCAGGAGCGTCGGTGAAAATGACGACGTGTCCATGCTTCCTTGAACATCGACATTACGCGTCTCCAATCCTTTGAAACGGATGCGGGGGCAGTAGGGAAGACGGACGAAGATGTGAGGTTGTCAGATTTGCACCAGTCAATCTCGGTAATCATGGCCATGGGTTCCATTGTATCGCCATCGAGATTCCGAATCCGAGGGCACCGAATTTTGCGTTCTTCACGATGCTCCCAAAACACCATCTTGAAAATTGAAAGCAAGACGTCGGACGGAAGCTCCGGTTGTCGTGCAGAGTAGGCGGGCGGGGGCGAACTACTTGACATCCTGCACAGAAAGTACGTTCCATTTCAGCATCATAAGCGCACAAATTTGAATGCCGTCACTTACTGTAGACGTATTAATATTCGTACGGTTGGTAGTTGTGGTTGAAGAAGAATGAATCCACTTGTTTGCAAGGGTCATATACATACTTAAATCAACTTTTCGTTCAACCTGCGTTATGTAACCCATTCAATTACGTTGCATATAGCGTCGCATCGCGATTCTGCCTCCGGCATCCTAATGCGTAACCGAATGCCACGTCTTGACCGTGTCCGATCATAGGCGCGTCGCGTCCGCCAAAGGCGAACCAGATTGAGAAATGGTTCGCCCGGGGTTCTGGCTCAAAAGTTGATCTGCAAAACATCTGATATATAATTTTGACTGATGGATCGAGCAGTTCAACACAGCTCCTTCGGATGAGAATATGGAAGGTGGCTGTTGAAGCAGTACAGAGTATTTGGTTTTCAATGAAAGGCAAGGCCGCCAAAACTTGGGGACGAAATTAGTCATTTTACAATTGTAACACTATTGCCAACATTCAGTGCGATTCTGCATAAGGATCGGCAAAGAACCACTGTCCTAGGTGTAATTATAAGTTAGCTATATATTGATCTCAAGCTTGTTAAAACTGGCAAGCTCACCGAGATGCATCTGGAGAGAGTCGCCCTGGTACGTTTGCGGTTCAGTCAATCAATCAGTCACCTATAAATCACATAAATCATCCTTAATTCTGGAACTAATGTATTTAAAAACTTCAGTTCTCCTGTCCTCTTTGCGTTATTTCGAGCTCTTGCGGGAAAGGGCTCATCTCAGCTGGGTCTGAGAGAAGCAGCTTCTGTCTCAGATCACATCCTTGTAAATACCAACGAACATCTTCTGATATCAACAGCAAACTTAATATCGTTATTGAGTCAGGTCAGAATTGTAATGAAGGGAAAGAAAGGAAGAATCAAAGTAGGGAGCAGGTGTCACCTGGAATAAGTACAAAAATATTCTCGTAAGTTTGTAGGAAGGAAGGATTACCGGCACAAAAGGATGTAAGTCCATGACACCGACGTAGCACTCGGACAGGGAAGCTACGTCCGTCCGGAATCCATAAGAATTTGACGAAAGAGCAAGTATGTAGGTACCGCTCCCTCTACACCCACTTCCTACGGAACCTCTCAACCTCAGCTCTTCTTCCAAAAGGAAGGAGCATACCTATGGCGACAATAAGCTCAGACGCTGCCTTAGAACCGCAAGCGAGTTTCTTCTCCGGTCAGGCGGGACTTGATACTCCTCTCCCCATAGATCCTGCACCTGATCGTGTTCATATTTTTCTTCCATTTGAGGCCGTATATCACCACGATTCCAAATCCAAGGAGTTGCTCCCACACCCAACATATAGGGATAGGACCCATAATCAAGGGAAGCAGATGGAGAAAGCGGAGCAAGGTCGAAATAGACCGATAGTTCTCTATCTGCATCCTCTCGTCTGTTTCCATCCCATTCCCAGCTTCTAAGAGAGACTGAACGGAATGGGTCAGACTGCAAAGAAAAGGCGAGATCGGGCAGCGTCGGGGGAGCCGAGGATATCGATGTTGTAGATGAAGCGGTAGTGGAAGATCTTTGTGCAGTAGGAACGAGAGCCGTGGAATGCCCCCTTGGTGATGACGAGGAATCTGTAACGGCAGGTGATGCACAAAGGCAGCATGAGGTAGCGATACCCATAGTTACTGGGACAATACACGGCTCAAGCAGAAGGAAAATTGATTTATCGTCATCTCACCCATTTAAACTAGCTCAAGAAGAAAACGAGGTAGCGATCTGCGCAAACCCGTGCGCAGATTGATAGGAGCACGACAGTGGCGGTTGAAGCCGCAGGCATCAATATGGCGATCGTGATACTGGAATTGGTTGGAATGATGCAGAGACAGAAAAAGCACATCGCCGCTATGCTCTACGACAGTTAGCCTGGAACAGCCTTGGGGCGATGATTTCCACCAGCGGCAATCGCCATAACTTACGGGCAGTTGGAAAAATATCATGGCGCTGGTTGGGCGCCGGAAAAAGGCTTCGGATGAATTCGAGCATTTGTATGTCAAGTAGTATATTGACTCACACACAGTTGGAGAAAGTAAAATAATTTAGTGGTTTCCCATGCCAGAGTCAGGATTTCAGCGCTTCAGCTGGAGTGATTCACAGCTGGTTGCGGCAATTGTGGGTCATGAGGGCCGTGGATATTAATTACGTAATTGAAAAATTCTAACAATCTGCGTTCTCACGCCTTCCCTCGCTTTAACTCTCACTGGGCTGCTGCTTGCTTTTCATCGATCTTCATTCGGCAGACTGGTCCTCAAAAGGAGAAGCAGAAATGAATATCCGACTAGCCCGGGTACGGTTAGTATATCCTTGCTGTTGCAGCTTCAAAATCTGACGAGTGAGTCCAGTCCTTCATACAGATTTTAAACGGGGTGACGGAGGGCTCACACCAGGAATCAGTATAGGTAGACGATATGATGGGGATGCAGGCGACGAATCTACAAAACTTGCCCGAAAATTATGTCATGAAATTCTGTATGTTCTTTTCGACCTTCCTTCAATATCTTGCTGACCTCGCTGTAAGGGATGTATCACGCGATGACGTGGCCACAGATCTCATTTGTTGCGGAGGACCACAAGGGACGTATTGTGGGCTATGTTCTTGCTAAGATGTACGTGGAGAGTCTCATTATTTTGTCGATTGTATTGAATCAAGGCATATCAGTGAGGACGAGTCAGAAGAGAAGGAGAAAGGCAAAGACGCGCAGCCTGTGCATGGACACGTTAATTCGATATCGGTGCTACGATCGTACCGCCGTCTGGGACTTGCCAAGAAGCTCATGCTGTTGTCTCGTACGTGTATTTATCATGACGTATTTGATGTGCTATTAATATATGGTTGGATACAGAGGAAGCAATGGCCTCTGTATACAAGGCACAGTACGTGTCTCTGCATGTCCGGAAGTCGAACAAAGCAGCCATTGGATTGTATCGTGATACGCTGGGCTTTGAGGTTGCCCAAGTCGAAAAGAAATATTGTCAGTACCTCTCAATCCACTTCATAGGGTACGCTAACGAGACACTTTAGACGGGGACGGCGAGGATGCCTTGTCAATGAAGCTCAACTTATAACGGCCCTTAACAACTTTTCAGACTTACTTTCCTTCGCCGAACGCACGTTAGAGTGGAAGCACCAGATGGAAGGTTTACGCTGTGAAGTGTCAATATTGTCGCACAGGAGGCTGCTCAGAGTGATCTGGTGCGTTGGGTTCTATCATGATTATAGTGGCGTTGCGACAATCTTTGGATGTGGAGTAAACTGATTATAACAAACATTGTCTACGGGCTTGTATAGTATGACACTACTACTTTACAACCAGGGTATCGGCGAGGTCGAATTACACGTAAGAGATAGTGAGCTCGTCTGAGCTAGTAGAAGACGAAGTCAGTACCACATTGTTCTGCTTAATATCAATGAGCGTGGCGCCGGAAGGACCAACAGTCGTTCCAGAGTTCGTAGTAGCGACAGCATTGCTAAAGGTGACAGATCCGAAGTTGGCGAAAGGCACGAGCGATGAACCCTCTTCGTAGTCCTCCAGGATCCACTCTGCATTCTCCTCGCAGAGTGCAGCGGTGGAAGTGAGGGACTTGGTGACGGTCTTCCCAGTGGTCTCGTTATGGATGACGGCGCTCCCGGCTTTGGTGGTAGAGGCGGTGACGGTCATGGTGATGACATCCCCAGCGTTGATAGTGATGCCGGAGAAGTCGTACGCGTAGTCAGGGTACCATTCGTACCAAGCTTTGGAAGGAATAAATTGAGGACACAACTCAGTGAAGGAGCTTAACGTACCATCGTATGAGATAGAACCGTCAGTGATGGTAAAGTCGACACCCGTTTGGAGGATCGCAGTGCTGCAGGTATCGCCGTCGATGCCTACCCAGGCGGAGGCGGAGCCAGTGCTCTGCCCCGAAACAGCCTTGGGAGTAGGGACAGTAATAGTCCCAGTGACGGAATTGAAGGTTCCCTTTGAGGTAATGTCAGAGTAAAACGAGGAAACAAGAAAAGGCACGCGTACAGAAGGATAACTATCCCACACAGCGCCGGCCCAGTTCGAGCTGTACTCCTCGTTTGTGCCATTCGTGGCAGCGGGCGAGAAGGCGTTATCGACAATGCGATTATTGGGCAGGGATTGACGCCCAGCACGACGCCGTTCAAAGCGTGCTGCCCTGCGCTCGGAAGAGGAAGGGATGGCAAGGGCGCCGGTGGCGAGGAGAGCAGCAAGAGCAAAGACGAGCTTCATTGTGAGAAGAAAACAGGTGGATGAGGACCGCCGTGTGCTTGTTACTACTGCTAGAGTCTGTCAGACCTTGTCGATGAAGGGACATGCTAGGTGTGTTTTATACCTCAGGAGTCAGGTAAGCATGTGAATCGTCATCATGCTTGTACTAGAGCTGAAAATCATATGATGCAGAGGCCGTACGAATTGATGATGAGGGCGTCCAGAGCGTTTTTCCGAGTAAAGCGTGTGGTATTTAGAATTGACGACCGTGATGTAATGATAGATGCGGGCATATTAGATGGGTTAGGAGGATGCTCCATGTCCAGATAGGTCTGGTAGCCGTGTGGGGCATGTCATTGTTAGCATGGTAAAAGAAACATGTGTATGATTCGTTTGTGGATATGCACCTTCACGTGGTGGAATATCGAGCACGACATCAGACTCGATCATGCAGGCGACGATGACACTACTCCGTTTGCACGTCTTCCCAATTGTTATTTACCCCCAAATCTGTGACTATTCCTCATTTCGTTGCCTTCGTTCACTTACTGCACGAGTTCCGTGCCGCTACATTTCATTTCTCTTTTCGTACTTACATCAAACTTGTATTTAAGCTTAGTTCAATATAATGCAGCCCTCGCGCGATTTCGAGGGTCCACTGCTATCCCGAGTGAGCGCGCTGACCCGCTCATTTTAACACCACGTTCGTCATCTGGGGCGGCTCTCCTGGTGGTAGACGTGTCTGGAAATAAGTTTTATCATGCTTGACGCACAGAAGGGGATGATGAAGACACCACAGGGTACCAGATACGTCCGATGGTAGAACAAAGCTTGAGAATGCCAATTTGTCGGCGATAGTGGAGACGGGTTACCTCGTAAAACCACCAAAGGAAGCAACAATCACGTGTCGACGCGTTACACACCCAATGGCGGCGCCGAGGTTCACATATAACGATCCCATGCAATCAAACTACTTACCAAATTAGTTGTCGAGTCGTTTAATCTATCAGGCTATCAGTTTGTGGTATGCACGCGTCTCATTAAAAGTGGCGGACCCGGCGCAATACAAGTACATACTTCGTTGTGCATATATGAAAGTCACCCAATTGGGATACTACACCTCTCCGTAAGGTCACAGCTAGAAGAAAATCTGTGAATGGTTAGGATTCCGATCCTCCCTGACCCTTCTCGACCTCAAGACGTTGCTCAACGTCAGAAGCTGAGTCAAAGTCGGTAGAGTAGGGCCCTGGGATATTGTCTCCTTGGTCCTCCGCATAATCTAGAGATTGTATCTGTGATACGCGCCCTTTAGGCATTTCCTCGTGTCAAATTCAAATTTTGAGGGCACAGCTTATCTTGACGTTCTTCGCGACTAGAAATGGTGATCGAGAACTGTTAGTTCAAATTGTGGTCGATAAAGACAGAAAAAAAGTCATGCTGACTTTATGGAATTAAACAAGAAATCCTGTACCAGTGTATCACTCGTCGCGTTAAGGAGATGCTACAGCCCGGGAATTTACACAAAGCTTTACATTATTTTCCCGTCACTGATAGGAAGAACAAGCGACTAGACAAACCTTTGGAAATCAATAGTGAGCGAGTCATCATGCATCATGGCGGTTGACTCGAACGAATTTCGGCATCGGAAATCGGATGGGATTTGTCCTTGACGTCGAAACACCCCACATCCTGGTTGAATTCTTGTGCCCACAGGTGCACAAATTCTCTCATCATCTTTATCTCTTTACAAAAATGTTCAGTTTCGATCATGTCACAAAATTTTCTGATTAACATTTTATCGGTATGGCATATATTCGGGTTCATATCATCACCGTGATCAGAATAACTGTATTGACCCCCTCCTAGACTCAGATTGATACTGTTGCAATTTGCCGGAACCATGCGTGGCCGAGAATTGTGTTGTAATAGCACTGCGTCCCTTACGCTATCAGAGGTTAACGCCTGGGTCAGTAATAAATTGCGATTAAATTTCGAAATATGCCTACCAGGATAAATAGTTCTTCGAACTCTTTCAATTCTGCCTCCGCGCCATACGTCTGGGTTGATTGAGCAATCGTAACCATCTCCATTTCATGATCCAATTCATCAGGTGTCGACAACTCCCCATCGTCCAACTCAGGCTCACTATCTGCAAAGCCATCTTCGTCGTCTGAGTTCGTCGAGGGCGCAAAAAGTGATATTCTCTTCTCTCTGAAGCTCCTTTCCCGTACTCTCTTTTTTACCGCAGTATTGAATAAACTCGTAGAGCGATCATGGGTTTTCTTTCTCCCTCTCCAGACGTCGAGATCAGTCACGAGTGTGTCTGAAAGGCTCCGAGGCAGGATCTTTTCGTCTGGGGCCCAGTCATCATCGTGATAGCCAGATTCAGACCCTGAGTGTTCGGCGTCGTAGTCCTTCTTTGTCGCAGTGTGTATATGTATAGGATGTTCCTCGTAGGACTCATCAGCTTCGAGTGAGAATATCCCTTCCGTTGGAGATGAAGTGGGTTCGGATTCTGACTCAAAGGCAAAGAGAGCATAGGCGTCCGCGAGTGACATGCGTCTATGGTGTGGCATGGTGCGATAGATGTTGGTGAATGAGAAGTGGGTGGTGGTTTCTAGTCCGACTTGCGTGTTCGTTTATGGGTTCTTGTGGAGATGACGTCGGGTATATATAGCAAATGAGGGCATTGTTAAGAAAACAACATCGGTAGCAACGAAGAGTATAGCGCAACACGGGGTTTTGTGCTGGTAGCCAAACTAGACTAGCGGTTGCCAAGCCAGGGAGTTGGGACACATAACAAGTGGTGCGGCTAAAGGTAGTCATGTAGTTACGTAGAAGGATTATTTGTTTTCTGTGGAGATTTTCTTCCATCCGGGGAAGTGTGTAAGAACAATGGCCGGCGTCCAGAGCTGCCGGGAATGGAACAAGAGATACAAGGTCCAAGCGTATCTTTTTTGTTTCTGCTTCGCCCGAGCGCTTGGATCCCTGGAAACGCAAAGGTCAAAGAGATCTAAAGAAAATTTTATCATTATACATAACAATGCATTTCGACAGATCCCTACACTTGACATGTTTCCTTCTGAGTATGTGGGCCTCTCCATAATTCGTCCCCATCTCAACATTGTTCTCTAGCGAGTAATTAATTTCCAAATAATTAAAAGCTTCAGGTCTCTATAGACTGAACGGCTTGCTCGTAAGTACCGTCAATCACAGCACCAATACCTACTTACTCGAGTAATAGGCATGATGTGTTCTTTGATTTTCTTGATTTCAACCTCGGTACAGACGAATATCATTAGAATTCAGGATTATGAATGGAGTCTCGACAATCGGAAACTTGACACTGGTGGTTTGACCTGAAACGACTCCATATCGTAACCTGAAGGTAATAACTGTGGCGCAGCTCTTAGTCAACCATGCGTCGATCAAACCCGCTCACGATAGGAAACCGCGACTTCTCCGCTTCTCCTACGTAAAACGCATGGAAACAAGATCATGACACGAGATCATTAGGGATCCGCAAGGGTATATATCGGCGGCATGGCCGTGTGGTAGGTATGCTCGTTGCATGTCTACATCTACATCTGGTGCTTGGGTGGTGGAGTTCGAATCTCCCTCACTAATATGGAGATTCATGCATTGTTTTTTGTTGACAATCCACAGGACTACAATTCGACCGCACAGTTTGTTTGTGTGTAATACGATATCATTGCCGGGTACTTACAAAAATCAGCACGCCTTAGGTCCTCGTACCACAAAGGTGACATGTCCGGGCGGTCCAGCGGGTTCAGGTATATCTGGACCTTCGGGAGTTCGAATCTTCCTGTCATCATGTGCATTGGCCAGAATAGTTATCATTTCATTTATCGTTCTCACCTTCGAGGCCTACACGAGTACACTACCCAGAGCAACGGTGACATGGCCCAGTATTCCAATACGCCACACTTGGGGTACCCCTTTGACTCGCTTGAAATCCGGTCCTATGGGGTGGGAGTTCGAATCTCCCTGTCATCACTGCGCGTGCAGGTGTCGACCTTTGTTATTGTCGTTCCCACCTTCGACAATGTTTTTTATTATTATTGACAATCCATAGGACCTCAATTCCGTGTGTAATACATAAGATAATAACGCCGGATATTTAAATATTTATACCTGAGATCCTTGCACCACAAAAGGTGACATGGCAAGGCGGTGTAGTTCGTGTTCAGCTGCAGGTACATCTGGTCCTTTGGGAGTTCGAATCTTCCTGTCATCATCATGGACATATTGGTAAATTTCTTATTTTATTTATTGTTCTCACCTTCAAGGCTTACACAAGGTCACTACCCAACCATCCAGAGCAACGATGACATGGCCGAGTGTTCCAAGTCGCCACACTCAGGTCACTCCTTTGAAATATGGTCCTACGGGGTGGGAGTTCGAATCTCTCTTTCAAAGTTCATTATTTGGTGCCTTCTTTTGTTGTCGTTCTCGCCTTCTAGACTACACATGGTCACTCCCTAGCTAGCATCCACCCAAAGCAATGACGACATAGCCAAGCGTCCCAAGGCGCCACACTCAAATCACCCCCTCGACGCCGTTGAAATCTGGTCCTACGGGTGGGAGTTCGAATCTCCCTGTCATCCGTAGAAAACGCGAAGTTTCTTTTTTGTCATAGGCATACACAGAAATATCTCCCACTCACGGAAGGTAACGGTGACATGGCCGAGCGGTCTAAGGCGCCAGAATCAGGTACTCGTATGTGGCATATGCATCTGGTCCTTCGGGGCGGGAGTTCGAATCTCCCTGTCATCATGACAAAGGGGATATATAGTTTTTTTTTTTCGTTCTCATCACCTTCATACGCAACGACACTCCCCAACCACCCAAAGCAACGCAGACATAGCTGACAAGGCGCCAGAATCAGGTATGGATGTCATCCCCTGCCTTCGAGGCGGGAGTTCGAGTCATCACTAGTGAGCTTTCTGGAGACTATGTAATTTCTTTGGCGTGTTGTCAAGTAGGCATGAAGCGAGCATGAATGGATAGGTGGGTAGTAAGGAGGGAAGGAGGTAGGTATAATTAAGTAGGGTCAGATAGCGTACGTAGAAAGTCATGATAACGGATAACCATAGTGATAGCGTCGAGCGATAGCAATAAAAAATAGGAAAGGAAGGAAGGAAGGGGGGAAAAAGAAAAGAGAGTATCCCGGCCCAGTGCACCCGGCCACTACCCAACAATAACGACGACACAATGCAGCCCGTAACTGAGTACTGAGGCAGGAGCACAGCACAGCACAGCACAGTCCAGTCCAGTCCAACCAAGGTCCAACTCCAACTCCAACTCCAACTCCAACGCCCCCTCCTTCCCCTCCCCTCACCAATCCCATCACCTAACCTCCCCGCTCAACCTCGACGAACCCTTCCCCTTCCCCTTTCCCCCCGTCTTCCCCCCCTCTCTCCTCCCCACCCCCATCCTATCAACAAACGCCTGCCCATAATCCAACGACGCCCTAGGCGACGGCGGCGGTAAATCAAAATACACCGACTCCTCCATACCCTCTCCCCCCTCCCCCTCCTCTCCCTCTCCACCCCCAGTCCCTCCGTGTCCGTATCCAGGTCCAGGCACAGGCGACCTCGAGCGGAACGGATCCGTATAAGCATACGACATCTCCACGCCCGACATCTGCGAGGTCCCCGTTCCCGGCCTTCTCGAGGTGGGCGAGTGGGGTGCAGGTGCAGGTAACAACGAGGAGAAGAACGAGTTCCGCTTCGACGGCGAAGGCGAAGGGGGCGCCTGTGCCTGCTGCGAGGGCGGGGATAGAGAAATGACGGAGGTAGAGGATATCGTGGATGTAGGCCGGGCCTTGGCGGGCGGTGGGGCCGATACGACGGAGATCGAGCTTAGCCGTGGGCGTTTTGGGGATTTGGGGGGCGGTGGGGGTGGTGAGCTTGCGGAAGGTGAATGTGCACCTAGAGAGGACGAAGAAGGCATTAATGCCGAAGAAGTTATGCCCGTGGATGCCGCCGCCGCCGCCACGCCTGATGTTGATGTAGAGGGAAGACCGCTATACGCCGTCGTCGATAGGAGCGCAGTGGCGTCCCCGCCCGTGCCTCGTATCGAGCCACTCGCAGCGGACGAAGAGCTCGTTTCCCCCACATGCCCGCCCACACTCGCCGGCGCCGGTTTCGGCGAAGGCAAAGGCGAAGCCAGCGGCGACGAATTCGGCGAAGCAGCAGCTATGCCCACTCCCGCGCCGACCCCAAGCCCCAGCTCCAGTCCCGCACTCAGGCTAAAATCCTGTACGTGGAGCGGCGTGCCGCTCGTTGGAGTCGTCGCACGCGAATGGCTCGAGGGATCAGGCACGAGCCCCGCAGTGGAGGGTGCACCCGAAGTAGTGCGATTGAACTCCCTGTAGGCCCTCATAGCCACCCGCCCCTCCTCGTCCTCTTCTTCGAAAAAGTCCTCCCCGTCTAATAGGCCGCGCTCCTCCCTCGCGCCCCAGGTGGCTTTCCGTGCGCTCGCCAGGAGCTCGCGGAGTTTCCTGCGGTGGCGGTGGTAGATGAATATTGAGCTGAGGAGAAGGAGGAGGAAGATGACGGAGCCGGCGGTGGTGCCTGCTATTGTTGCTGTGCGTTTTGAGGAGGGTGTGGAGGGGGGAAGGGAGAGGAGGGAGGTTGGGATGGGGGTGGTTACCTGCAGGGTGTTGTTAGTTGTAGAATGAAGAGGAAGGGAAGGGAGGGACGTACGGTGGTAAGTTGGCCTGAAACGAGGGTCGTGTATGTCGTTAGGGACGTTGAGGACGCTGAAGAGGTGGTAGTGAGGCCTTGGGAGGTGGGCGTGGGAGTGAGAGGCGCCTGGGTTTGTGAAGGCGATGGGCTAGGTGCTGGAGTGGAGCTAGTTGAAGTATGGTCGTCTGATGTTGATGAACTCGACACAAGTGTTGAAGACGATGCATCCGAAGTGGATGAAGCAGCGTCTGAGGAGGACGACGAGGAGGGTATCGGGGCAGATCTAAAATTGAAACGGTCAACGGCGTGCTGCGGCGAGGCAGGCCCGTAAGTAACGTACGATGTCTCCTCAGTGTGAGAGTGCGAAGACGTTGGTGGGTCATCGTTGTCCGTTGACGTCGGGGGTGGAGTTGACGAAGTAGTAGGTTCCTGTGAAGAGGTAAGTGGGCTGGTCGTTGGAGCGCCTCCCGTTGACGAGGTTGGTGGCGCGTCGGTGGTAGTCTGTTCATCAACGGAAGCAATTAGAATAAGAAAGTAAACAAGAACTTTAGTTACTTACGGGAGACGAGGTAGGCGTGGGTGAAGGAGTAGCACCTTGTCGTGGTTGCAACATGGGCGTCCGCAGTGATACTCAGGACATTGACTGTTGTGATCAAAGAACAAGTTGAAAGCAGGAGAACAAGCTGCGACGAGTCTCGTCGCGTTTGGCCGTGATTGGTTTTGGTGTGAGTTACCGGTTTGGTTGCCGGATTCCTCGAGCCGCCACAATCTACCGGTTCCATAAAATCCCTACAATCGCCTAAATACTGGGTTCCATGATATTTCTCTGTTTTTACATAAATTACTGCGCCGCATGTCGATCAGGTTGGACGCCCAAGTTCTAACGTTAAATATTAACGCTAAACTTTCTTCTTTCATTAAATAACCTTCCACTCCCTAGAAAAGGATGTTTTACGCTTGCCTTTAACGTTGGTATGAATATACGAGACTCGTGTTTAGACAAGCGGGCAACACAATATTGAGTCAATTGACAGTGAGACGTTCTAACATAGGATAAGATCATGCATTTGATCGATACATCAGTAAATGAGTAAAGGACAAGAACCTCGTCTCTAGGACTTGATGCTAAATATGAGTGACCTAAAACCTATCAACCTCAAGGTATTGTACGACTGCTGCACTAGACGTCCAATACAAATAAATTTCACAGAACTAACCAAGAACTAATACGTAGTACAAACGAAGCGGGCCCAACTTCGTAATAAGGAGATTATAAATCCGTCAAAGTCAAGCTACAGATGTGGGATGGAAAACATTAGCACTAGTGCGGTGCTAGATACCAATGTCTACATCTTCAAGCGACGTCGGTAATTCGATTGTGGCATCCCCTGCGCCGATAATATCTAACGGGTTAGCTTCGATGGGAATCTGGCGCCGTGCAATAGATGGACTATTGTCATAGAGTTTGCGTTCTTCCAAGCCCTCCGTGGATGGGATCTGCATGGGGCTCCAATAAATGAGGTTCAGAAAGAAATAAACTGGCGACTCACAAGGGACGCCCCGTTGGAGAGCTTGTCAACGACAGTGGCAGGGAGCACGACGGCATGGGCACCCGCTGGGACCTGCTACAATAATGAGTGAGATGAAAATGCCATCTGGATCAACTATTCACTGACAATTGGGGTCCCGTAGGTGATACTTGCGAGGATAAGAGCAATAAAGAAGGCTTTAATTATGGTAGGCATGGATGAAAGATGTGCGAGGGAATTCAAGGGTTGAACTCGGTTGATGAAGAGAGGGGCTAAGAAACATAGGCTCTTTATAGGCAGAGGGGAGCCAGATTGGAAGCTAGAAGGCATGGAATTGAACGCCAGGCTGAATCGCGTCTAGTTGCTGGAGTAACTTACTGCCGCCTGACATTTCGAAATCCAATGTTCGCGAAGCTAGAAGGCATGGAATTGAACGCCAGGCTGAATCGCGTCTAGTTGCTGGAGTAACTTACTGCCGCCTGACATTTCGAAATCCAATGTTCGCGAAGCTAGAAGGCATGGAATTGAACGCCAGGCTGAATCGCGTCTAGTTGCTGGAGTAACTTACTGCCGCCTGACATTTCGAAATCCAATGTTCACGAAGCTAGAAGGCATGGAATTGAACGTCAGGCTGAATCGCGTCTAGTCGCTTACTGCCGCCTTACATTCGGAATACAATTGTGCACACAATGACATCGTTTCGTATACTGGGTATTCCTGGTATTCCACTGTCACCCTGCGCGGGTTTTTATCCCTCATACTAAGCTCACCTTTTCCTGTCCTTCACTCAAAATCCCAACCACGGTGGCATCGGTCCGGGCCTTGAACTTGACAGCAAATGTCATCTCATTTTCCATTTCCGTCGTTTACCCTCTCTGACCCAAGAACGCAGAGCCACCAGAACGTCCCTCAAGGCGCCAAGCAGGAAAAGAGATGGGTAGATGGTAACAGAGAGGTTCTGGAATGGGGTTTAGAGGAAGTTCCAACGTAGACTATGATATTCGTACCGACGCCTAGAAGGGAGTACTTTTACTCTACACAGCTCTCCTGCAATTTGTACAGTCGCAGACCAATGTTTTCTCCGAGTCCTTCACTATCCGTCGACGAGCTCGAGCGGGACGTCAAGAATCATGCATCATGATTGTCTGTGTTAGCATATGCGGCGTAAATAATGTGTTCGAAGTTTTTCAAAATTGATCCGAATTCGTACTTTGGGGTGGTGGAGATGAGTGACGTAGTAGGCAAGCTAAGAGTTGCGTATTCTGATCTAATCATGATGCATAAAGGCCCGCGTCACTGAAACCATGGCTAGATGCATGAA
>JABAJS010000207.1:0-21262 GCA_018221635.1 Tephrocybe sp. 10521TJB
TGCCTACCAGCCGAAAAAGTATTTTGTCAAAAGTCTGATGACTGCGCATCAAATTGTAGATAGGCTTGAGACGGGGCGTCAGCACTGGGGAAAGGCCTTGGTGCTCCACGAGCAGAAGACTGAATTTACTGTCCAATCTGCGATGGCATATGGACCGAATCCGATGATGTGCAACACTCCCAAGAGCACGCGTTGTTCGTGCTTTAGCTACATAGACAAGGTAAGAGGTTTGGCGGGGGGACATGCGGCGCCGAATATATCGAATGGGTAGCACGCAAGCCAGTAGGCAATCTGTTGGTTCGCATGAGAGATAGGAGAGTCGGGAGAGATCTTATCAATCCCTCCTTCCTTAGAGTTTGTACGAGAATGTCCATGGATCCTTTCTATGCTTTGAATTTCGACTCACATGAGGTTTTCGTACGGGTGGAGTATGCCCTGGGCTGCGTGCAGCTGGATGTATTGTCGATAAGGAGCTCCCGCAACACTGTAGGAGTGCAGCGTCCATAGCATCTCTTGTACGCGACATGGTTGTATGTACTTAGTACAGCCCGGTTGACACAAAAGCACCGATGAATATTATTCCTGGAACTAAAGGAAAATCTGTCAGAGCTGCAATCCGAACAAGATGTGGATTGAACAAAGTCCGAAGTCACCTCGGACATGTGAAAAAGTCCCGCACTTTTGAAAGATCCACATCCGAGCTCCGAACTTTCTTCCGCAACCACGATGAGGTCCTCTGCAATCCGCCTCCTCAACATTCTCGTCCCAGTAAAACGGTGAGCACGTAATGCAAGCAAGACGGTTTCACTAAATAAAGCTAACGACGACGCGCAGGGCTGTTGATTATTCGGTCAAAATCCGCGTGAACCCCCAGCAGACCGGCGTTGACCTCAGTGTTAAGCATTCGATGGTATGCTCTTTAATTACACATACCGGAACATGTACATAACATTTTTATGCTATAGAACCCATTTGACGAGATCGGTGTGTTTTATTCTTCTGTGATATCTAATGCCGACTAACATCTCGCTTGAAGCGGTGGAAGAGGCCGTGCGTTTACGGGAACGTCTGAAGGACCAAATCAAGTCCATAAAAGCCGTGACAATAGGCCCTCCCAAGTCCATTGATACCCTCCGCACCGCTCTCGCCATGGGTGCCGACTCGAGCATCCATGTCGAAATCCCCGAGAGCGCCCCCGCCCCCGAGCCGTTGGCCGTTGCGAAGACACTGAAGGAGATTATCCAGAGGGAGAAGGAGGGAGTAGACGTGGTTATACTAGGGAAACAGGCCATTGATGATGATTCGGGCGTGACGGGGCAGATGCTTGCGGGGCTACTGGGATGGAGTCAGGCAACGTTTGCTAGCAAGGTGGAGATTGATGTGGCAAAGAAGGAGGCGGTTGTGACAAGGGAAATCGACGGTGGTGGGGAGGAAGTGAGGTGTCGGTTGCCAATTATTATTACGACGGATTTGAGGTGAGTAGTTATTTAATGGTGGATGACAACTTTTTATTCCTTAACGCGAATTTTAGACTCAACGGTATGTCCTCTCATTGCGCTGTGCACTATTTTGTATTCATGTTCGTTATAGAACCCCGATACGCGTCATTACCCAATATCATGAAAGCAAAGAAGAAACCCGTGGAGAAGCTGTCCCCCACAGACCTCGGTATTGACTATACGCCACAGCTTGAGACGTTAAAGGTCTCTGAGCCTCCGCAGCGCGTCGGCGGTGGTAAGGTGCAGAGCGTAGATGAACTCGTGGCAAAACTCAAGGAAGCTGGTATCACAGCTGTATAAGTAACAGTAGCGGAATAGAATACCCGTAAACTCGGCCAAAGATATCAATCAAATGAGAATTATATTGACTGTCACGAGTATGGTCTACAAGAGGGTTTTGCGCATGCTTGAATGAGCATGCTTGAATGAGGAAAGGACTAACTACAACATTGAAAGAGAGAAAGGGTTATTGGATATGAAGGAGAGGGCAAGGGTAGGCAAGGATACAGGGCAGAGCATGGTGGATGGACGGTTGAGTGATTAAATATGGCTTGTGCACGATAACAAGAATTAACTATCCCAGATGTCAGAGGAAGAACAGAGTAAGAAACAATTAAAGATCGGATACGCTGTCTACCGGAACACCCTAAGAGTAGGTCGTTAGCGGTGTTTGAAGGGATAAGAGAAGAGAGCTTACCTTTGAACGGCAGGCAGGACAATTATTCCTGCCCGTCTCGAGCCACTTGTCCACGCAGTTTTGGTGGAACGCGTGCCGGCATTTCATCACACGGATGTCGTCCTCTGGTTGATAATCGTCTAGGCATATGAGACACTACAGGTGAAAGTAATCATCAGTACGGATTGAGGATGTGATTTATCGAAGGGAACACAACGCACGCGCTCGGTACAATTGGAGGATATCTTTTCCTCGCGCTCATACTGTTCGAGCTGGGTGGACTTTATCGTCTCCAGCCCGGACTTTTCGATCTCTTCTTTGGTAGCGGTGGGAGGCTTGGCGTGCCCCAGAAGATCCGCGAGTTCCCTGCGTGAGAGTTTGGTTAGTGGGAAAGATGAGAAAGGGAGGGAGGGAGGGAGGACGTACAAGAGCGCCTCGAGAGAGGCAAGCGTTTCAGGCCCGCCGTTGAGGATGTTGTGATCGGGAGGGTAGTAGCCTGTGATGAAGAGGATTAAATTCATGTAGAGGTAAGGGAAAAATAGGGGCAAACCTCCAATGACGTAGATCAAGAATGTCCGTGAGCCAGCGGTGGAAGGAGCCGCTGCGCGCGCTCGTCTATGACCAGGGCGCAGGTTCCGGATCGCCTCGGCGGCGCGCGTGTGCCACCCGCGGCCCCGTTCACGTTCACGTCCACCTGTGTCTGTGCCTGCAGGGTCGTCGGCGGTGGGGGTGAGCGGAGCGGAAGGGTCAGTGTCAGAGGGAGGGACGGGGAATGTGGAGGCGGTAGCAGGAGCAACGGACTGGACGCCGACTACTATAACTGGGACGACGGTGTGCGGTTGTTGGGGTACGGTTGAGGTAGCGGAAGAAAGGGGAGAGGAAGAGGAGGAGGCGAAGGGGAGCTCAGCAAGTGTAGGGTCTGTTGGGTGTTGGTGGGATGGTGAAGCAGAAGGAGTGTGTAGAGATGGAGAAGGGACAGAAGTTGAAGTTGAAGATGGAGAGGTGGGAGTGGATGTTGGCCGAGGATGGGGAATTAGCGCGGCGGGAATGCCCTGGCCTGTTTGGGCATTGGGAGGCACCGTGATCGGCGCAAAGCGGTAGAGGCGCCACCAGTTGATGCGGCCTTGGGCGTCGACTTCAGGCCGCAGCGGCGGGGTCAGGGCTGGAGCCGGAGCCTCAGCATGGGACGAGGAAGAGGCGTCTTCAAAGGATTCAGCGTCGGAGTCAGAGTCGGATACGTCAGCGAGCGCGGGCATATCGTCATCTTCGTTTTGTTCCTCATTTGCATTAGAGTCGTAATTCATGTCCGCCTCTGAGTTGCCTGCTCCGGAGTCATAGTCGGGTTCGTAGGTTGGTGGGGGTACATCCTGATGGGACGGGGGTAGATCTTCGGCGGCGGTTGCGACGGGAGGAGCGGGGACAGCAGCAGCAGGAAGTGGAGTACTAGTTCCTGAGGTCAAGGCGATGCGCAGATCGGATTGGAGATCAAGGAGGAAACGCTCAAATGTGCCTTCTGCTGGGGGCTCGGATTCCTGGCCCGGGGTGGGGGGATTGGTGGTAGGAGCGGCGGTGCTGTGCACACCCCCGATACCGATACCAACACCGCCGCTGCCGTTGGTGGTGGATCCGGCGGTGGAGGAGGCAGTCGAGTCAGTGGCGAGCCCAAGTCCGAGGTTGAAGGCACGCGCCATTTGACCAAAAAGGTGCTCGCGTGGGTCCGTCGGGGTGGCGGGTTGAGAGGCGCTGGGGTTGGTACTAGGCTCGAAGGCAGAGGTGGGGGTGTAGGCTGAGGAGGCAGAAGAGTGTTGCTCATCTTGTTCAGAGGACGAGTCCTCTTCAGAGTCGAGCTCGGAGTCCGATAACGACTCGGAATGCGTGGAGGATGAGGATGAGTTGGATTGGGGATGGGGTTGGAAAGGGGTGGAAGGGGATGGGGTGGGGGATAAGACGTCGGAGCGGCGCAGACCCAGGCGGGAGCGGATGCCTCCCCATGCTTGGCGCAGGCGCGGGGTGGGCGTGCCGGGCCTCTGATTACCATTTACAGCGGAGGGGGTATGGAGAAGGTTGGATGGGGGCATTTGGGTCGGCAGGAGGGTTGGCGGAGGGATTGGGGTCGGGGTGCGTACAGGGGGAGGAGCGGAGGCAGAGGCAGGAGTAGGAGAAAGAGGAGGAGAGAGGGAAGTGGGAAGGGTTAGAGGGTCGGTTGAGCCTGTTAGTAGCGAGGCGGCGGTTGCGGCTGCAGCGACGCTGTAGAGAGATTAGTATCCTGGTGGTGCGGGGGATTCATTTATTGTACACACCTGAGCAAAGTGCCGAGGACGTCGATGCTCCCTGAGGAGATCGGTTCGTGGACGTCGTTTGCAGGTTCTATGGTCTGCTGTGGCGCTGGTGGTGGGTCATTAGTGGGCGTGGTAGAGTCGCGATCGAGGGTGGCGGAAGAGGGTGGGAATGAGGCGCGGCTTGAGGGCCGAGATGAAGAAAGGAGCGTAGAGAGGCGGTTGAGAGGGGACTGAGAGGGGACTTGAAGGCCTGCCGTCGGCATTGATGTTGAGCTCGAGGTCGAGGCTGCTGGGCGTGGAACATCTGTAGTGTGCACGACGCCTTGGACGACGACCAGCGTTCCTGGGGGTGGAAATTGTTGTTGTTGTTGTTGTTGTTGTTGTTGCTGAGGAGGAGGCGCCGGGCCTTGGAGTGGTTCAAGTCCTGGCTCTGATTCGGGCTCTGGCTCAGCAGTGGGCGCCAATGAAGCGTCTAGATTATCTATTACGTTCGGAGTTGCGTCTGCAGAGGGTACAGCCTCGAGAACAGGCAGCGATGAGGGATCGCTGGAGGATGAGGACGAGGCTATGGTTGCCCCCGCATCAGACTCGTGCGACGCTTCGGTGGCCGAGCCCGTGCCTGTAACTGCGTCCGTAGACGTAGTTGATTCAGATTCAGGCCCGTCTACCTCTCGGTCCTGCTCTTGTTCAACTGCAGCAATGGGTAGAGGACTGCTTGAGGAGGAGGCTATGGGGCCATTATCAGTGTCGGTTGGGGGTGAAGACGATTCGGAAGGGGCTTTGGACCAGCGCCGAGAGGGCTTGACGAGGTTCAAGAGGGATTTACGCACGGAGCGGCGGGGACGTGCGTTGTTGGCGCTGGTCGTCGGATCTGTTTGGGCGCTGGTCGTCGCGGTGGAAATCGTGGAGGTTGTGGCCGTTGCGGGGGAATCGGAGTCGGGGTGGGTGGGACGAGAAGACGATTGAGATTGACCCATTGCTGTAAGTTAATGCAGCTGAAAGAAAGAAAAGAAAATAAAAGGGAATAGAGCTGCTCGTCGTCTGCGGTGGTGGTGAGAGCAAGTAAAGTGAAAGGATGTGTAATGACACAAGTTTTGTGTCAATTGATGTCAACACTTGTAATTGATTTATTGTCGTTTCTCGTTTATTCTACTTTTGTCAACTACTATCAACTATTGTATTGCGGGATACGAGGGCTGTGGCCTAAGTTTACCGTCGCGAGGACCATTCTCGCTGCATTGCCATGATCAGTCAAGTCCTCCGGGCGTAGCGGGATCTCCGGGGGGGATGGATCTGATTCAGATAAGTAAGTGTGGGGTCAGGTGGTGATTTGGGTCTGGGCTTGGAAGGGTTACAAGCAGGAAAGAAAGTAAAGTAAAGAAAAAGAAAAAGCAGAAAAAGCCTCGAGGGAGTAAGGTGTCGTCGCGGGAGGCGTCGGCGGAAGTCTGGCACACTGACTCCTTTTCATGAACCCACTTGATGCATAGCCCACAGCGCCAGATTGTCGACTTATTCTCTCTTAATCTCAGGTGCGCCTGGAAGCGAGCAATAACGCACATTCGTCAAATAACCTCGCTTCCCCAGATTCCATTCCTCAAGGCGTACAAACAGACACCTTGGCCCCAGTTACCTACATGCCTAATAGGTCGTCGATGCTTTGGCCGCAATCTATACATAAAATAGTTTCTCGGCACAAACAAGACCAAGGCTCCGCATCAAGACTAGCGCGACTGAGGCGCGTGCACTCCTAAAACAACCGCTGGAGATAATACCACAGATGGGCGTGTCGGGAACACATAGACATGGCCATGGTAGGGACCCTGGTAGGAGGTTACAGTGACGTTCGGCCGCTGTTCCCAAAAGGAGCTCCTGGGTGCTCATCATCGTCGCCGACTGCAAGCGTTGAATCAGGCAGGGTCTGAGGGGGTTGATTATGCAACAGAAATAGAGGTTCCCAAGGACCTTTGTATCATCTAGAATCTGCGGTCCACAGGGACCTGAGGAGAAAAAAAAGCCTAGACGCCGGTGATGTGTGAAGCAGCCAGGCTATAGGACGAGTGCTTTAGATGGGGAGGAGATTGTGAGGTATTTCGATGATCCATTTGCTAACGTGAAAGGCCCTAGGCTGAAGTACGTAAGGGCTTCCCCAAATCCACGTCGTTGGAAAATCGCGAAAATCAATCAAGAATTGGGCTTGGTCGATCTTACTATGTCGCACTGATCCTTCGCATTTCGGCTAACGCTTTCTGGCACAATAATCTGGTCGCATCATAAAGGTCCTCCTGTACCACTATCCACTCCAAGTTTCCTTCCCATTCGACCCACTTTTCCTTTGCCTCGCTGCACTCGTCATAAAGACGTTGTCCGCACACATTGATCCACTGGGCAGCAGCAGGAGCATGGCCTTCAAGAGCAAGTACATTGTCTGATGTATCTAGTAAACAAGTTAGACCAACACAAAGAAAAAAGAGTCGAGAATAAACTTACTCCCTCCGTTCCTCCATCCTTGTCGTCTCCATGCAAACTCGAGGGTCCGGACTGCGAAAAACAACAAATCTTGCATGTTTGCTTTATGAATCAGAGCCGCGAAGTGGTTGAGATTACTCCAACCATCGCGGACGTCCTGTGCTGAGCCAAGCCCAAAGTCTGGGTCGCCGTATCTCAATGCAATATCGTCTAATGCGTATCCTAAACTGAAATCAAAATGTATCGCCCCGATCTGGAGTTACTTTATCGTGTCAAGCAAAATGACCAGTGTGTCGTGGGTTTCTGGCAACTGCTCGACCAGTGGGATGATGATGTTCGCTAAGATATCGCCGAGATTATAATTGTCGTCACCCGGCGCGGCGCGGTTTTGGAGCGATTGGACGAGGCGTTCTGCGGCAATTTGCACGGTGATATCGCCAGTCAAATATTTACGAATAAGTGTGGCATCGTCTCTAAGCACATCAACATCGAAAAATTCGAAAAATTCGTCCAGGGATTCGTCCATGATGTTGTGTGTTATGTGTGGAGGTCCGAGATGACGGGAAGTAGACACCGCTGAAATTATATATGCCACAACCAACTAAAGGCAGTGTCGCCGATCATTCCATCAGTCGCCTTGCGATGCATGGGGCCAGTGAGGGTCCACCTTGATTAGAGTCAGGCTATGGGGTGGGTACTGCAGGTAGAAAGGTATTCATTTGCGTGGTAGATGTATAAGGTCGTGATAGAGCCTGACATGGCAAAAGCTCAAGAACAAGTTGAAGACCTAGAAGGGCTCAGGAATTGAAACACTTTGATCAAAGTGGTTTATAGGCAGTCAAGTATAAAATTAAGTCGACAGGGCTATTACCCTAAGGTTACTTTGTCTATGGAGGTAAATGCATTGGGGATTGTGCATGTCCATGGTGGGGTAGAAGGGTTGGAAAGGACGTAGCCGTTTTCGCTGGCTGCGAGAAAGTAGTCGAGGTCTGTAGGGTCGGAGCCGGAGTCGGATTCGGGGACCAAGGGGTATGTGGATTCGGGGGCTGTGAGGAATGTAAAGGCGGGAGAAGGAGGGGGAAGGGAGAGTGTAGGGCTGGGGAGGTGGTAAAACTGGGGAAAATGTTAGGGTGTGGATAGAAATAAGAGATATTGCACGCACTTGGACTTGAGAGCCTACTGGGGGAGCGGTGTTTTGAGGGTCGAGGGATATGGGGCCGCGAGAGGGGTCGCCTGCTGTTATGCGGTACATTTGGGAAGGGGTTCCGATGAGAAAGGTGGAGATGTCTTTGAAGTTGCCAGTGGGAGACATGGAGGAGAGGGAAGGGGGAAGAAAGGAGAGGAGGAGTTGGGTGGGGCTGGTGTTGTCGAGGGCGGTTACCATGTTGCCTTGAGAGGCGGTTATGGTCATTGGGGGTGAGAGGGAAAGGGCACCGGGGAAGGAGGAGTGAATGGAGGGTGGGGATGAGGTGAGAGCGACACCAACTGCGCCAGAGGAGTGGATGGAGGTGTTGTGGAAGAGGGTAAAGGGGCGGCCAGTTATAAAGGGCGTGGAGGAGGCGATGAGACCGAGGGAGGAGACGGGGAAGATGGAGAGAGCGCTGAGAAGACCTTCAGGTGCACGGTCTGAGAGGTAGAGGATTGAAGAGGGCTTGATGCCACTTAGAGCTGGAGGAAGGGCGGGACGAGTGTCTGATCTGTATTCATCGACTGGCTCTTTTGTGCGGAAAGAGTGCCAGCGACCCACTTGCGGCGCAGAGAGGCCAGGCAGGGAAGAATAGAAAGTCACGGCGTCGGGAAGAATAGCCAGAGAACACGAAACATGGTTGGGCACAAGTGGGGCAGAGAGACAGCCGACGACAGAGCGAGAAGCGGTGGTTAGCCTCGTCACTAACGCAGACAGCGACGAAGGAGGGACATTGGGCGACAAAGCAAAGAGCAACGTCGACGAGGCAGGTATTTGGAGAGAAGAGAGTCGGGCTTGCAGAGAAAACGCAGACCGCGCGATGATGGTAGTCTTACTTGGAACCATCATGGACGATTTACTCTGGATCACGTATGTTCTACTTTTATTATTCAACTCTCCGTTGACTTTTATTAGCGTCCCCACTGTCCTCGTCGTTGGCGCATTCTTTGCTCGCAGGTGGTACAAGGCTCGTCAGCTCAGACTCTATGGCATCGGCAAAGGAGGTTAGTCATTTTCAATATATTTCCGACTTTTTCTGACTCGAGCAGCACCGGGATTTCAGACAAATGTACACCGCGTCAGGGTAACTCCTGAAATTGCTGCCCGCATACGCAGAGGCGAGCATGTTAGTCCTGCTGAAATCGAACGCGCTTCAAGAGAAGCCGAAGCCGATCCACCGCTCAACTCCTTGGCTGGTAGAGGCGTCGTCGAAGAGGTTCAACTACAAAAAGATCCTGTTAACGAATGGCTTCCTGAGAGCATTACCGCTCCCAAGAAACGCAAAAACAAAAGGCGGTAGTATACATATCAATATAATATGCGACCGATGCGAGCGCTTGCTTCCGTGTCCGACCGGTTTTTCCTCAAATATAAGCAAAAGTAAACACTCTTTCGTCACTCTCCCTTTCTCCACCATGCTGTCCAGGCAAGTCTTCCGCCGCTTCCCTGCCACTTATAGCAGGGCTGCTGCAAAGCTCGCCCCATTTCAGCTTGTCGCACCACACCGTGTTGCACATCTTGCAACCGCAGCACCGCCCTCACCTAATGACGCATTTGCAAACGGTACCAATGCCTACTATGCGGATCAGATGTACCGTCATTGGAGGCAGGATCCCACCAGCGTACACGCCTCCTGGGATGCCTACTTCAAAGGAATGGACCAAGGTCTACCAAGTCAACAGGCTTTCACCACTCCTTCAAGCTTTTTGCCCCATCCTGCCGATGGTGCACCAGCCTTGCATGTTAATGCCGGCGCAGAATTAGATGTTCATCTCAAGGTAATCCCATTCTAACTTGTCTATTTTTCACTCATTCCCCACAGACACAACTCCTTGTCAGAGCATACCAAGTACGTGGTCACCATGTCGCCGACCTCGATCCTCTCGGCATCATGGACCCCGACTTGGCAAATATGCAGCCCCCAGAACTCGAGCTCAGTCGCTATGGCTTTACCGATCGCGACCTCGACAGGGAAATCACCCTTGGCCCCGGCATTCTGCCCCACTTTGCAACCGAGGATAGAAAGACCATGAAGTTGAGGGAGATTATTTCTCTCTGCAAGCGCATTTACTGTCCGTCCTTGTCTCTTTTTTCTTATTCACCAGACTAACATTCCCCAGGTGGAGCCGTCGGCATCCAGTATGTCCATATTCCCGACAAGGAGCAATGCGACTGGATTAGAGAACGCGTAGAAACACCCAAACCGTGGAATTATACCGTAGAGGAAAAGCGCATGATCCTTGACCGTCTCATCTGGTCAGAGTCTTTCGAAAAATTCATCGCCAGCAAGTACCCCAACGAGAAGCGCTTCGGTCTCGAGGGCTGCGAAGCACTTATTCCCGGAATGAAGGCCCTCATTGACCGCTCTGTCGACAATGGCGTCAAACACATCACCATCGGCATGCCCCATCGTGGGCGTCTCAACGTCCTCGCCAACGTCATCCGCAAACCCATCGAGGCCATTCTCAACGAGTTTTCCGGTGCCGACCTTGACGACTCCCCAGCGGGTGATGTCAAGTATCATCTCGGTGCTAATTATATCCGTCCCACCCCATCCGGCAAAAAGGTCGCCCTTTCTCTCGTTGCCAACCCCTCCCATCTCGAGGCCGAGGATCCTGTCGTCCTAGGCAAGACTCGCGCCATCCAGCACTTTGAAAATGACGAGACCACCCATAATACCGCTATGGGCGTCCTCCTTCATGGTGATGCGGCGTTTGCGGGCCAGGGTGTCGTCTATGAAACCATGGGCATGCACAATCTCCCCAGCTATGGCACTGGAGGCACCATCCATCTCATTGTCAACAACCAGATTGGATTCACTACCGACCCCCGTTTTGCCCGCTCTACCCCCTACCCGTCTGATATCGCCAAGTCTATCGACGCCCCCATCTTCCACGTCAATGGAGACAATGTCGAGGCGGTCAACTTTGTGTGCCAGCTCGCCGCCGATTATAGGGCCAAGTACAAGAAGGATGTCGTTATCGATATCGTGTGTTATAGGCGACATGGCCATAACGAGACCGACCAGCCGAGCTTTACCCAGCCTAGGATGTACCAGGCCATTGCCAAGCAGCCCACCCCGTTGACCCAGTACACAAGATTCCTCGTGGGCAGGGGCACCTTTACCGAGAAGGATATCGAGGAGCACAAAAAGTGGGTCTGGGGTATGTTGGAGACAGCGGCCGCGGCGGCAAAGGATTATGTGCCCACGAGTAAGGAGTGGTTGTCCGCGAGCTGGCAGGGCTTCCCCTCGCCCAAGCAGTTGGCGGATCAGACCCTGCCGACCAGGGCGACCGGAACCGATGAGGCCACCCTGCAGAGGGTCGGCAAGGCCATCTCCCAGTGGCCTACGGACTTTACTCCCCACAAGAACCTGGCGAGAATCTTGACCACGCGCGGGAAGAATGTGGAGGAGGGAAAGAATATCGATTGGTCGACCGCAGAAGCGCTCGCGTTTGGGTCACTTGCGTTGGAGAAGATTCATGTTAGGGTGTCTGGACAGGATGTGGAGAGGGGAACGTTCTCACAGCGCCATGCCGTTATTCACGATCAGGTCAATGAACAGCAATATGTCCCCCTCAACGACCTTGGATCCAACCAGGCCCGGTTCGTCGTGTGCAATTCGTCACTTTCGGAATTCGGCACCCTTGGGTTCGAGCTGGGCTACTCGCTCGTGTCGCCCGACGCGTTGACCATGTGGGAGGCCCAGTTTGGTGATTTTGCCAACAATGCGCAGTGTATCATTGATCAGTTCATCGCCGCCGGAGAGAGGAAGTGGTTGCAGAGGACGGGGCTGGTGATGAGTTTGCCTCATGGGTATGATGGGCAGGGCCCCGAACATTCGAGCGGGAGGATTGAGAGGTTTTTGCAGCTTTGCGATGATCATCCGCATCAGTTCCCTACTCTGGAGAAGATTGAGAGGCAGCATCAGGATTGTAACATGCAGGTTGTTTATCCCACGTACGTGTCTTTCTGTTCTTTTTGGTCGTTTGCTGACGTTTTTGACAGGACCCCGGCTAACTATGTATGCTGCTTTTTGACGTGCTTTGTGGTGACTGACCTTTCCCCCCCGTAGTTCCATGTCCTCCGTCGTCAAATCCACCGCGACTTCCGTAAACCCGTGAGCACCTTGCATCCACGCGTCTGACGCGTCACTGACCTCGTTTCCCAGCTTGTCGTCTTCTTCTCCAAGAGCCTCCTCCGTCACCCCAAAGCACGCTCCGAGCTGTCTGAGATGGTTGGAGATACCCACTTCCAACGTTATATCCCGGAACCCCTCCAGGAGACCCTTGTTGCCCCTGAGGAGATTAAACGACACATTCTTTGCACTGGTGCGGGATATTTTTTTTTATTGTCTATTACTGAGTGTACTCAATGATGTTATGCAGGTCAAGTATACCATGCTTTGTTGCAGGAGCGCGAAGATAAGGGTATCAAGGACGTTGCCATCAGCAGGATTGAGCAGCTCTCGCCTTTCCCTTATGATCAGGTGTGCTTTATTGCGTGGTGAAGAAGGGTTTATTGACAGCGTATCGTTTTAGCTCACCCCCCATCTTGACATGTACCCCAATGCGGACCTCTTGTGGTGCCAGGTATGTGGCGCGTTGCTTTTCGTCGAGAGGGATAATAATAAGCGATGTAGGAGGAGCCCTTGAACAACGGTGCTTGGAGTTATGTTGGCCCTCGTATCTACACCGCCGCCAGCCAGACACAGAACCACAAGGGCAAGTACCCGTATTACGCTGGTCGTGGCCCTACCAGCTCCGTGGCAACTGGAAGCAAGGTGCTGTACCGTTTTTTTCCAGCCTGAGCATGTGTGCTGATGGTTTCTCATAGACTCAGCACAAAAAGGAGATTGAATCGTTCCTCCGTAGCGCGTTTGATCTGTCGACTGGTAACCACTAGATTGAGTTTGGAATGGGGGCGCCTCACCGTCCCTAATATATTTAATGTTTTATGTTGTTTCGTACGTAGTAATATAATCTAACCCATTTCATGTATCATCGTTAGCCACGGCCCTCCTTCGTAGCATTCGCGTAGAGAGCAGGTTAGGCATTCGATCGGCTGACGGCCCTCCGGTGATTGCCGATCGTGGAGTTTCAACTGTACGATTTGAAAACCTTATTCTCAAACCATCAACAAAAAAGTGCCCGTCGTCGCACTCGCCTCCAACCACATCGTTAATATGGTATGTGCTCCATATTCTCATAAAATTTTAGTTCTCCTCCTGACATATACTATAGGACTCCTCCAAAACCGCCGTCAAGCTCGCAAAAGTGATCAAGGTCTTTGCTCTCTGCAGTTTCTCATATATCCATATAACTGATTTCTTGAACAGGTCCTTGGCCGCACAGGGTCTCGCGGAGGCGTCACTCAAGTTCGCGTCGAATTTATGGACGACACTTCGCGGACAATCATCCGCAACGTGAAGGGACCGGTGCGGGAGGAAGATATCCTTGCTCTCCTGGAGAGTGAGCGTGAAGCTCGGTGCGTTACCTCACATTTCTTCCTACTACATTAGCTGACCATAACTTTTCCGCCAGCCGTCTTCGCTAAATGTCCTTATTGTCGTACCATTTATGCAACACCAGCTATTTCTCTATCAGACCTCCAATCATATATTCTGTTGCACATCGAATCTCATCTGCATAAGGCTTGTGCGAGAAGTAGGTTGTAGACAGTAGTCTTCACAAGACTAGAAGTTACACGATTAGTGGATAGAATGCTCATTCACGATTTCAATAGCCCCATCGTTAAGACCGGCGCTAGCCCCTCTCTGGCACAATCATCCCCCATGCTCTGAACTTAGCGTTATCGCACTTCTTCAGCTGAATCTGTACACTTCTCGGACCCATCTAGCGAAACCGAATCAACTCGGGAGCGTTTAATCAATGCAATTGCCTACAGCAATACCCTTCTCTCCTTGTTTCGGTTAATTTACTCCGGGAACAAAAGAACCGGCTCCATCTCGCAAAAAAAATAAAGGCTAACACTCGCGACCCTTTTGTTGGATTTTCTTTGCAAAATCTTTGTGATCTTTTTAGTTGTGACAAGATAAGATAAGGTTTGAGCTTCCGTCGTGACCGCGTATCGCCACGACATCAATCTCTTAAACGACGACCACAACCAGAAACTATGGCAGAGCCCACAAAACAAAAGACAGAGCAGGTATTCAAGGTTCTCAAGTCTCAAAAGGCAAACAAGGTATGCTTTGACTCATTTATATCGTCGTACTGCACCTAAATACAAAGAAAGTCGTGTTTCGACTGTAGTGCTAGAAACCCGACATGGTCGAGTGTAACCTTTGGCGTGTACATTTGTTTAGACTGTTCTAGTGTGCACAGAAACATGGGCGTCCACATCAGCTTTGTCCGGTGCGTAGCCAAGTGACTAGCGGGAGCTGAGTTGACCTCCTGCGTAGATCTACGAACCTCGATTCTTGGCAGCTCGCTCAGTTGCGTAATATGAAAGTCGGCGGGAATGCATCTGCCATTGACTTCTTCAACAAGCATGGCGGCTCATCCCTTTTAAGTGACTCGGACACGAAGAAGAGATATTCGAGTCGCGTGGCAGAACTTTACAAGGAAGAACTTGCCAAACGTGTCCGGGAGGATGTCGCCAAGTGTGCCAGTTCGTTTTTCGTGTCTTTCAAATTGCTAAATATCAATTAGATTCCCAGCTGGTATCGTCGTAGATGGTGTCGAAGCAGTAACGAGCCCTGCCGCCAAAGAAGAGACTGAAGAAGACTTTTTCGATTCCTGGTCAAAGCCATCTACGCCCAAATCGACGTCAGTTCCCGGAACACCCAGGGTATCTACCCCGCCCATCATTGGACGAAGCACCTCCGGCTCAAGCTCTGTATCTGCCGCCCCCAAGACAATCACCTCTTCATCTGCAGCTCGCCCAGCACGTCTCGGAAGCGGGACATCCCGGCTCAACTCTGCATCCTCTACCTCCTCGGCAGCAAGCACTGCTCCCAAAAAATCTAAGCTTGGGCTTGGCGCAGCCAAAGCGAAGCCAGTAGACTTTGCAGAAGTGGAGAAGAAGGCGCTGGAAGAGGCTGAGCGGATTAAACAGCTTGGGTACGACCGACAGCGTGAGGAAGCAGAGGAGAAGGCCAGGAAGGAGGCAGAGGCCCTGAAGAAGGCGAATGAGATTGGGCCCAAAGTTACTGTCGCCGCTGCCGCTGCCCCCGCGCGCAATGGGACACCTGCTAATGGAACTGCGCAAAAGTCGGCTGCGTTCCCTCGACTAGGATTCGGTGCCATCCCAGGTGCAGGTGCTGCTGCTGCTGTTGCTGCACCTCGCGTGTAAGTCCTTGATTGTATCCTCTTTTTCACTTTGTTGACACGTACGTTAGCAACTCTTCCTCTGCCGTGGATGACTCTCCCACCATCGCGCGAGAAAAGTTCGGGAATCAGAAAGCCATCTCCTCCGACATGTACTTTGAACGAAACGCGTACGATCCCAACGCGGTCAGCGAGGCTCAAACACGTCTACAGAACTTCCGAGGCGCGACCTCCATCTCATCGAACCAGTACTTTGGCCGTGAGGAAGAGGAGGAGCAGCTTGCGGGTCACCCGTCCATTCAAGATGGTAGCAGCCTTGCGCAACTTGAGATTGCAGCTAGAGATACGATTGCGAAGGTCCTGGCTAACCCTGACGTGCAGAATGTCGGAGAGAGCATCAGGAGTGGAGCACTCAAGGTGTGCTTGTACATTCTCATATTGGGCCAATTACTTACTTTCATATTATACAGCTCTCAGACTACCTCGCGCAAATGTCTGAGCGATGAGAGAATGGTGTGCTTGGTGCCGTTCACTTACAAGTTACCAAGTATATATGATGTCCAGAGAGCGTATTAGTACAATGGAGTGTCACGTAGGCAGGCTTTTCACTCAATAGTGAACGATGAGATGATATTTGAAGTGGAAGAGAATATCTGATTTCAGGAGGGGACTACTTTGGGGCTGGGGTTTTTTTGGTTAGAACCTGGCTTACCACAAGTTCCGTCATGAGGAGTTTTGGGCGGCATTCATAGCTTCTGTAAGATGCAACGTTAATCGTGGCCTTCGATTTGGAAATATGACGCACCAGCGTTTGACTCCGCAAAACGTGCGCCCACTCTCTCTGAATGTTTGATGAATTTTTCTGTACAATTCATGACACATCCCTCCTGTGAGGCGGCAAGGATGAGATATAGCACCAAAAATAGTTTCAGTTAATTGCACCTCCTTGGAAGATAGAGCCTTGCTTGTGAAGTCATTGCAGCAGGAGGTAAAGCACCTTTCGACCAGGTTGGAGTACATGTTCAAAAAATCATTCATCTACGAAGTTCTAGTCACCAAAAATTGCCAAAGGAACAGTATAACACAGGCATACCTGTCTTTTCTCGATGATTTTTGTCATATGGGCCTGCTCGGCTGCATTGAAGTTTGAAAAGTCCATGATCGACGTGAATGTGCTGGTGGTGACTAAATAACCCGATCAATGATATGCCACGTGCACCTGCGATGTTTCGAAGATATGATGTCGATAATCTTAAATTTCCTGCTCGAGTCATCTTTTTTTTCCACTCACCTGTATTGACTGACATTGTTTCCAAAAGCTCGAATAAATATCGAGACGCATACTATCTAATAGTAAGTGTAGATTTATCAGATTAGAATCCATGGACGGCTCTTAGCTGCATGTTCGTTCTCAGTGGTTGAAAACAATCTCAATACTGCCATGTCCTTCAAAGATGCTCTCTCTCGTCTGGAGAACAGCAGAGTCAAGTCTACTCGCCCTCTTATTCCGCCCCAAATTCTTCAGGAAGATCTTCCTCTGTACGTTTTGTACCTGCTGTCTGCTCCGTGATCCTTAATTCTTTCAAAGAACCTTGCTTGCCGCTCAGACCGTTCTCGAGGGACGACTAGCCACAGAAAGGATTTTAAGTGGAGATGATGATCGTCTAATGGTGGTTGTTGGGTGAGAAATGAACGCTCTTCGGTTGACACAGTCGCCATGTCTTGACCCCCCTTCCGAAACTAGACCCTGCTCGGTTCATAATATCTCTGCTGCTGTTGAATATGCCATTCTTCTCAAGGAATATGCTGATACCGCCAAGGATGATCTCCTAATCGTCATGCGCGTTTACTTCGAGAAGCCCAGGACGACTGTTGGATGGAAAGGCCTCATCAACGATCCTGATATGAATGGCAGCTTCCAGATCAACAAAGGCCTTCGCATCGCTCGCACTCTCCTTCTTGATATTGCCAAAATTGGCTTGCCCGCTGGATGCGAATTCCTCGACACGATCACTCCCCAGTACACCGCTGATCTAGTCTCTTGGGGAGCCATTGGTGCCCGCACGACTGAGTCTCAGGTCCATCGTGAACTTACGTCCGCGCTTTCAATGCCAACAGGATTTAAAAACTCCACCGATGGAAGTGTTGGTATTGCGATTGATGCCTGCCGCGCGGCGCGAAGTGGCCATGTCTTCTTGAGTGTTGGCAAGGAAGGCTTGAGCAGTATCGTGGAGACTGAAGTGCATATTCTTTCTGCTTTACTACCTCAACGAAAATCATTATTGATATCGCCATTCTAGGGAAACCCAGATGTCCACGTAATTCTTCGTGGAGGCGCATCTGGGCCCAACTATGCTGCTGAATTTGTTCGCGATGCCGGCATTAAGTTGGCGAAACAAAATTTGCCGCAAAAACTCATGGTGAGTAATATCTTTTGTCGGCCATGCGTTTCTGAAAATTCCGTATAGATTGACTGCAGCCATGGTAATAGCTCAAAACAGCACCATAAGCAGGTTGAAGTCGCCAACAACATTGTAAGCACTCCAAATTTCTAATTGCCTAAATATGTCACTCACAATCATCTTGCAGGCGAGACAACTAGAGTCTGAGGACACGGCATCCTTGATCATGGGTGTCATGCTGGAGAGCAATCTCGTCGAGGGCCGACAGGATATCCCCACGTCTGGCCCTAGCGGACTCAAATATGGCCAGTCTGTCACTGATGCGTGCATCTCCTGGGAAACTACGGTGCCAGCGCTTGAACGTCTCCGTGAGGGTGTGCGGGCTCGCAGAGCTAATGTTGCTAAAGCAGCTGCAGCCAGGTAGAGAAAAGCTTAACACACTCATTAGATACATGTTTTCGAAAATCTATCAAGGTCAATGTAAAATGGTCTCAAGCCTAGTGTTGTGCAAGCTCAGGCCTGAGGCCGTAGGCCAAGCCCAGCCGAGCCGTTCAGGCCGGGCCAAGCCGGGCCGTCAACCACGGCTTATAGCGGCCTAAGGCTCGGCTTTGGATTCAGCAAAGCCTGAGCCGCCGGCCTGAGCCACGGCTTCTGTGTGGTTGGTATTTCAAAAATTTGTTCACTTGACGCAATTCTGTGGAGATGTTTGTATCGTCTCCCGCCAACAAACCATCTTAAAATGTCTACAACTTGTTGAATATTGGCCGGAAGATGGCTCAGATGCCTGTTTTGGACAAGCACTTAAGCACTTAAGCACTTAAGATTCAAACTCAGAATTTAGGAGAGGTCTGATTCATGGACAGCTAACATTTGAAATTTTCATATCTTTTGTCAGCCACCACCTTGACATCCTCTTTTTCATGCCCATTCTGTCCTTTATGCAATCTCAATGCCCAAAATCACATCAAGGAGCCAAGTTCTCAATACTGATGATTCTGATGAAGACCAACTACTCAGCAAACAGTTGACAAAGTGAAAAGCAAGCTCACTCACAAGGTCCAGGACACAGGTATATGCCCCTTTATGACCTATTTGCTTGATTATAATGCTATTCCCACAAGAAGAACCTTGAAAAGGCAAATAAAAAAATTGATGCCATGCAGAAGGAGATGCAGAGGCTGAAGGGCAAGAATGACATTGAAGGTGACAATTTTGTTCATGTACTCAAGGTCTACTCCACACTGACAATGCTGCCTAGCTAATGAGAGTGACAATGATCTTATTGGCCCAGAAAGTGAGGATGATGATGAAGAATGAAGATCTAGGGTTTTCAAGCTCAGTATGTCTTCCACAAACTTCTATTGATTTTTGAATGATGCCTATGCTCTGTTATTAGATCAAATGCCTTCCTGTCAATGATGTGCCCCTCAAGACCCCTCTTTGGTGCATTAACTTCTTGCAACTCAACAATAGTTCAATGAAACACTGCAAACCAACTGCTGCATCATCCACTAATACTCATCATGAGGGCATGAGTGACAATGTCAAACACCACAATGAGCATGGCAACAGCTCAGATGATGACAGTCACAATGATGATCAATCAACACCTCTTTGTCATGGTGAAAAGCAGACCAGATCCCCATCTGAACCTAATTTAGATGCTAGAAAGGACAACTGTACTTTACACTCCCCCCATATTTTGCTCAGAGTCCATTGGACTGCCTGGAGTCTGAGCAGAGTCCACTGGAGTTCACAGAAGCAAAGAATTGACCATTTATAGTCCACTCAGACTAACTTTACAGAAAATGCAAAAACTCACATTGGGTGGAGTCCATTTGGAGTCCACCCAGCTCTCAGTGGACAAAGAGCTTATAGCAAATACACACAAAATTCAAGTCAAGATCATTTTCTGAGTTGAGCATTACATAATCACACAGAAAAACATAAAAATTTGTTCAAAAAATGATTATATTATTATATACAATAGGTAATAATGTAAATACAGAGTGATGACAGCACCCAGTAGTGCTATCATGTGGTAAAAAGAAGGTTCAGAGTGTTGTGGTTCATCCTAGAGGCTCAGAGTTGCTTTGACAGCATCTGGGGGTGTTGTGGTGTGTTTCTGAATAATCTGGTGTCATTTGTGGTGTCATACATGTGGCATTTACAGGCATGTCTGCATTTTTCTGAGACATTCCAGGGTGGTTTCAGGATGTTGTGGTTCATGCTGGAAGTTTGGGGTCACTTCAACCACATCTGAGGAGGCATTGTATTGTAGTTCAGCAGTCATCATGCATTGTGTGAGTGTGTTTTGAGGCAGTTTGAAGGGGCATGAGGCATCCTGGGTGGCATCAGGTGTTTTTATGAACCTCCCAGATGGGTTTGCAATGGATTTTGGGGCTTTGGAGGTGTCATAGGTCATCCTGGATGTTGCATCAGGCATTTTGATAGGCCACAGGTGACCTGAGAGCTGTGAGGGGGTGACACATGTTTGTCTGACAAAATAGTAGTGGTGGAGCATCCAATAAGGATGTGCCAGGGAGTATCCCACTGTCTGGGTCTCTCCTCTTTCCCTCAACATAAGCCCTTATGTAAAATCCTCAAGGACAAAGCTCAGTTTATACATAGAAATGCCTTGCTCACTTAGAAGCTTCATGAGAATAAGTCATTTCATTATAAGGTTTATTCTCTTAATGCATGTGGGCTCTAGCCTTAACATCTTCTCTAGGATATAAACCATGAGGAGGGCTTTTACCAGAACCCAGTAATTTTGAGCATTCTTGCTGCCACCCTTTTCAAGGACTCACATTCAGCAGGTGTTGTCTATCACATGTACTTTAATCCAATTTTGATCAACACATTGGCATGGATATTAACTATGGTGTGTGACAATTATTATCAGAATGGCATGACCACTGACATCAGACCATCAGGTTGATTTTTGTATTTCAGAATGGATGATGGGCAAGTTCAAACAAGGTGTATTCTCAGAGAAGGTGTTCAGGTCCTTGCACAATACCTTTCATGAAGACCTCATCAATTGGCAAAATGTCAACTCTGAAGTGACAACTAATCTACACAAGAAAATCTTTGCACATTGTTAGGGCAACACTACAATAGCAGCAGGCTCCCACAAGATAGACCCTCTGAGAAAGATAGAGAGAGAGAAAGATAGAAGGGGATTCCTAGAAGTCTCAGATGTTCACACTCAAGAGTAGTGGAAATCCTAAGAGAACTTGAATGAGGACTCCAGGAGTTGTATTGAGGTATATATACTATAAGAGTGCACTGCAATAGCTGTGTGCACAGGAATACTAGCTACAGCAATAAGCACAGCCATGCATAGCATGTTGCACAGCCCTTCACAGCACTACATAGCATGCATAATGATCTTAACAGGAAGCCAGGTATCTAATGATATATACAAATGAATAGTGAGATGATTGATCGAAGAGATTCTGT
>JABAJS010000208.1:0-20962 GCA_018221635.1 Tephrocybe sp. 10521TJB
GCTCGCCAGTTCAAATCATATCAGCGACCACTGGCAGCAGCTCCTTATTCAGCATGCAAATCATCCGCACCATCGTCGTCTCGGCTCTCTTGTTCGTAGCCGGAACCTCGGCAGCAGCAGCTCCCGCTCCTGCCAATGCACTTCGGGAAATTGAAGGACAGGAGTGCCTTACAGGGACGTGCCAAACGAACTCGGAATGCTGTTCCAAACTTTGCGTTATATTTCCCGTGAGCAACTTTCTGTGGATCCTGGTTTTTGAAAAGGTGACTGATTGCAGGTGTGAGTAGGTGGTCAGTCCCCCAGTTGGAACATGCGAGTGGCCTTTACGTTGAGAGGCAATAGTCGATGGTGATGAAGTAGAGGAGATCCATGCTTAGGCGTAAATCAACAACTAACCCCCCTTGCAGAAGCCCCCGTCGATTCAGAAATTCATAATTCAAATTCTCTTGTTTTTGCTACGCCACCTTATGTCCATATTCAAATTTGCCAGCGGGAGTTATGAACGTGTCGGCGTGACATTGCTGTCTTTTATAACGACTGAGGTCCAGGTCCAGGGCACAAAAGAAAGAAAAACAAAACGACGACGCACCCTCCACTCATCAACCGCCCTTGGAAGCACCACCTCGTCCAATCACGCGTTCGTTAACTTACCCGTGTTATCATCGTCTCAGCTCTCCTGTGCACTTCGAAGTGCAAAAAAAACAATTCTTCGAGATTATATGCTGGACAAACTTATATTATCAATAATCGTTAGATCCGTTAAGTGGTATCCCAGCGCTCTACGCTCTACGGGTATACCCACACCTTAAAGCTTCCCCTTCCCCTCTGCCTCCTTCTCATCCGCCCTCCTGGCCATCTCCATCATATCGCGGATCTGGGTAGCGGATTCCTCGAGATAATGCTTGAGGACCTCGGCGCTCGTCTCGCGGGTGTGGGGTGCCTCAGGGGAGGGCGAGGACGGGGTGGGCTTGAGGGCGGTGATGGTCCAGCGGATGTAGTCGTCGCCTATGGAGTAGGAGAGGCCGTAGCCGTTGGGGACGACTGCAAGAGGGTTAGTTCTCAAGGCACAAAAGAAAAGCGACGATACTCACCTTCACCGTACCCCCACCCGTCAAACCACCTACTGCTCAGCTGGCTCGTGCTCATCTCCCAGTGGCTGCTCTTCGCATACGCCTCGTCCTTGTACAGCTCCGGGAGCTCCTCCCCTTCTTTAAGCAACTTCTTGAGCCCGAACAGATGACGATCCACCCCCTGGCCGTCCGCCGCCCATGCGGCGTACTGCATATGCCTCTCTGCGGCTTTCCTGAAAAGGGCCCGCAGCTCCTTGGCCTGCGCGGGTGTGGGGAGGGGCGTGGCGAGCATGCGCTCGACAAAAGCCTTGGCCTCGGAGGAGGCGGAGCGGATGACTTCGGTGCGGCCCAAGGAGAATTTACGGGTTTGAGCAGACTCGTAGGTGGTGCCGAGGCGGTGGTGAGTTTTGTGGAAGGCGAGGTGCTTGGTGAGTTGGGCCCAGGCGTCGGGGGAGATGGAGTGGGTTTTGATGAGGGATTTGCCGTAGGCGGGGTAGTGGGCTACGTGGAGGTCGTGTGAGGAGACGAGGGTGGTGAAGTTGGAGATGGAGGTGTGGATTAGGGATTCTAGGGCGGGGGTGGTTGTGAAGGGGAGTTCGGCGGGTGCGGGGAGGGAGGAGGGGGTTGAGGGGGAGAGGGGGGCTCCGAGGTCGGCTTTTTTGAGGGCGAGAGAGCCGAGGACGAATTCGTTCATGCGGAGGGTGGGGGTGCCGTCCATGCAGGAGTGTTCGCCGAGAAAGGCGGAGCGGCCGTTGGGGAATACGATTACTGGGGAGAGTTAGAGAGGGGAGGAGGGGGGAGGAAGCAAAACTTACATTGGTGCTTATCGTACCATCTGTTTTTACCGTCGCCTACCCATGCGGCGCGGGATATTTCGTCGCGGGTGATGGGAGAGTCAGAGTCGAGGCATACGATGATCATGGCACTTTCGATTTGGCGGAGGGATGCGAGGTTGCCAGGGAGGGCGGCGAGTTGCTCGCGGGCGTGGGTCCAGGTGTCTCTGTTGTCGGATGTGAGTGCGCCGATGGGGAGGGCGGGGGCAGCGGAGGATTGGGATTGGATGATGCGGGTGAATTGGAGCTCAAGTTCGGCGGCGGAGAGTTCGGAGGCGGTGGTGGGGTTTGTTAGGGGGACGAGGAAGAAGCGGTTCTTGTGGATTGCGACGAGGTGGTTGTGTTCTTTGGGGGAGAACTTGGTTGCGGTGTCGGAGGGGATGGTGGGGTAACGAGATGCGTGGAAGAGCCACTTGTAGGATGCCATGCAGAGGGGTGCACCGCGGACTTTTTCAGGCTCAAGGGTGCCGGATTCGACGAGGGCGCGGAAGGGGAGCATGGCTTTGATTAGCTGCGCGGCGGAGGAGGCAGCGGTGGATCGGTCCGGGTGGGCAAGGTGGACGAAAAAGTAGGACACAAAGACGACGACGGGGTCACGGTAGCCCATGTACGCTGCGTCATTCCACCATTCTGCCAGCCAGTTGCCTTGGTGGGCAGGGTCTGCGGCCCGGGCTTGGAGGCGTTCTTGGAGAGTTGCAGCGAGGGGGGAGGCTAGGAAGGCTGTGGCTGTGGCTTGGGAGTGGGCTAGCTGAGCAGGAGTAAGCAGAGGAGTCACGGATTGGATGTATTTAGTGAGCGTGGACTCTAGTGTGGGGACGGGGAGAGGAGGGAGGGAGGCTTGGTACCGCAGCATTGGAGGAGCAGACGGATCAGCGGTGTACGTGTGGTTCTTGCGGGCCATTATTGTGGGAAAGCGTGGAAGTGTCCTAGCACGGAGCATTGAAGGTCAAAACTCACAGAGCCAGCCCAAGTCTTTTATTTCGACACTCCGGCTATTTGGACCGGCACACGTGTTATCTAATCAATGTAATTGCACCCGCCGGTCCGAAATCATGGTCTGGCTCGACGGTCTCCCAACCCACACCAAACCCCTCTCTTGGCCCCCAAATGACCCCGACTTGCAGTGCAAACCACGTAGGCACCAACGACAAGGCTGGTCCGTACTCGATCACCAGATCCTCTTTTTCAGAGCCTTTGCGTGGGTGTCGCCAGACAACCCGAAGACCGTCGTGTACATCGCTGATGCCCAATCCGAGGTAGTATTTTTGGAGCGTGTCGCGCAACTCGAGTACGCGGCACATCGCGTGGCTATCGTACCTGGTGTTGGGTTCGTGACGGCCGAGTGGGTGTTAGTACCAGATACCACCCCAGGCATGAAACTGAATAGTTTACTACAAGTAACTCGGGTGTTTGGTTCAGAACTCATACCGCTACCGGGGAGCTTTTACGCAAACGACATTGTCCCGCCCTGGCTAGCTATGGGGAGTTGAATGTCTTTGGCCGCACCGTGTCGCTTTGTGTCTCTTCCACGGACGCGCCTAGCGTTCCGTCTGATGTACATTTCCGCCGTCTGGATTACGAGCCGGGGTATACGCGTCATTTTCCGGTTGATCTCGCTGCAGAGTCGATCGCGACTTTCGACGCGGGGACTGGGGATCTGTGGATGGTTGGGATACCTCAGGCTCCTCTTAAAGTCCGTGATTCTTTTCTTCGTTCTTTCTCTTTCCCTGACTCTTTGTCATTTGCAGCATTCCGCAGAGTTGCAGTATATCACTCCCGATAGGATCGTTCTGGGTTCTAGTCTGGCGTTTGGTAATGGCGCTGTGGTTTATGCGTTTTCTACAAATGGAGAAGAAGAGTCGAGAAAGTTCTACCATGGTCAACACACCGACTTGCATATGATTGCACACCATCTAGGGAAATCGAGCACCTCGGGGACGAGTCCGATAGTCGTGAGCGGGCATGATAACGAGGGGCGTATCACGGTGTTCAAAAGGGAGCTTCTTGTAGGGGACATACCTGTGCGTTAAACCCATTTTTCACCGCTTTTCTTACTGATCATTTCGATGTAGTCATCTCCAACCTCAAAAGACCCACCTGGGATGCGCGAGGTCTTCAACTACCCAAACGACGCGCGGACGCTCAGGTTCCATCTCGCCGGTCTCACATCTGTGGCTTCCACTCGTGTCCTGGTGAATGGCACGGAAGACCGTACTGGACAGACGGCCGTTTTTGTTTTGGACTTTGATCAGAGGGTGCTTGGGGAGGTGGTGGCGAGGGGCCCGGAGGAGAGGGAGGAGTGGAATCGGGAGGTTGGGGATAGGAAAGGGAGGGTTAGGGTTGTGACGAGGAGGTTTTTTTGTGGTGTTGGGGGGGAGGTGGTTGATGCGGAGTATCCGTGGCCTCGGGGGGCGCCGCCAGAGTGGGAAGCGCACCTTGAGGGGAGTCGAAAAGAGGGCGAGGAGGACGAGGAAGGATATATGGACGATAGCGATGACGATGATGATGGAGAGGTTGGTCCTGTTGGTGTGGAATATGATGAGGCGCCGGAGGAGCATCGCGAGCCGGTGCCGTTTGGGTATATCCAGACGACCTTGAGGCTTGAAGGAGTCGAGGATGTTGGGAGGTTGGCGATTACGGAGTATGGGGTTGTGGAATTGCCGGAGCCAGGGGGGGAGGGACGGGTGTTTTATTTTTGAGTGGCTGTTGATTTCGTTTTTCGTAGAGACGTTGAATGGGACCCATATTTAATACAGTTTTATCACGATGGGCAATTGTAATTGCCGTCATTTGTAGACATTTTGAGGTTCAGAATTTGGGACACTGATCGTGTTGAAGATCGGAAAGAATGGAGGGAAAGTGTATTGTACCTCGGACTTACAAACGGTGTATTGCACATAGACACAAGTCGTGCTTCTATTAAAATTAAAGACGTACCAAGCACTGATCTCTTGGAGATCCAGAAAAAAAAGACTGCGTTGGTCAGTTCAGTTATATACTGCTTGGGGAGCTTCATCCGCTCCGCTTCTAGCCTTCCTAACCTAGAAGTGAGTCAAAATTATAGAATAACAAGGAACAGGAAAAGAATGGACGAGTTCGACGATCTTACGATGCTCGTTGGCGCTTGGACATGAAGGTGCCAACACAGCTGGAGTGAACATGCCGACATGAGATTCGCTCTTCAGGGCATTTCCATTCAAACGAGACCCTGAAGCAGGCATTTCGTCTGACCCGTAACATCAACAGTATTTGAGGTGGTGTAACTTAGACAATCCAGATATATACACTAATTTCTACACAAATAGTCCGCCTATCCTTAACAGTCGCGTAGCCGGTAGAACTCACTGTGCGTGAATCCGCGAGTCTTCAACTCGAGATCTGCTGGACCTGTGTACGCCTTTTAATATCGCTGGTCTAACATGCCCCCCCCCCATTAATGACCGTTCGAGTTACGGCTATGAGGGACTTACCATTTGAACCTTCATCGAATGACGAGATGCAGAGCAAGATTGGACAAGCTCTGCGATCTTGCGGCGTTCGTTCGCGCTTGACTTGCGCTTGAACATTAACAATCGTCCGCCACTGACGCTGTTTTTCTCTCGGAGAGTGGGAGCGACGCGTCGATCCAACCTCACGCGTTCATCCGCGTTAAGCTTGTTGAGAACCTGAGAGAAGAGGACAGCGAACCAGTGACTTTGTCGTTCGGAGCGAAAGTCGGACCAAGGGGAGTCAACGACCAAATGGGAGACGATGAGGAGGTCGAGGAGGTGGGGTTGGAATTCGCTTGTGTATACTTGTGACTCACGTTGGTTGACGGAGTCGGGCCAGTCTGATACGGTTGTAATCCGGTCGTCTCTGACTTGGCGCTGCCGGTCGTATGATAAATCATCATTCTTCGGGTCTGCAGAGGTCGCGTCGACTGGTTTGGGCAGCCTTTTGTGCATGCGTCGCTCGAAACGCAGGAACGTCGACTGGTGCTGGAGATCTGTGCCATCGGTACGAGCGTCTTGGATCTTGACTACTAGAAATTCATGCTTCTTGAATTGGAGCCGGAAGGCGGAAGTCTTTTCAATGCTTGTGTGGCGATATCGACGCCACTCGACAATGCGCTGATTCTGTGCCCAAAGGCGGTATATGCTATTGCTGAGGTGCTTTTCTAAAGAATCTTGGACCCATGAAAATAGCTTCGTAAGGCTGTCATTGTTTTCTTGGTCATCGTTATCATTGGAATGCGGATTAGGTTCATCGAAATGAAGTCGGGGAGCAGACTCGCCCATGAGGGTGACGGAGAAAAGGCAGCCTCAAGACTGTCATCTTCGTAATCGTAATCATTTTGGGTGTGGTATGCTTCGTTAAATAGTATGTTAGGTGCAGCACTTGCGCGTGAAGGTGAGGGGATTCGAGGCGGGGCGTCTAGTGAGGGTGCCAATGTCGGAACCTTCAGTGTCAAGACTGAACGCTCCTCCGGAGGGAAATAGGATCGATAATGGAAGGATATACTCGGGAGATCTGTGTACGTCCGTAGTAGCGGTGTCTGGATCGATTGGACTTGAGGCTGCTGTGACTGCGGAAGCTTCCCCTACTTCTGGAGGTGCGGTGCTCATGATAGTTGAGACTCCTGACGGCTTCGACTTTGAGTGTGGTCTCATGGACCAGCGAGGAGATGGCGGCCATGAGTTCGACCATAAATTCGGAAGCCTCTTTGCGAAAAGGGTAGCTTTCCCAATGGGTTGGATCCTGCTCAGATGTGATTTTGGTGGTGGGGCATGACGGACGACGCGCTCAAGGACGCGTTGACCTTTTCGTAAGAGTGAGTGCATGACGGTTGTTGATGGGCGTCATCCTTTTGACGCGGGTTTGATATATAACGAGGAGAGATATGGTCCATGGCGGAGGGTCCTCGTCATTCGAACACTAGTATCCGACTCGATACAAGGCAAGCCACCGTCGCTTTATTATCAGTATGGTTTATTGTTGTAATGTCCGTTGCAATTGTGGGCACGCTTGTCCTTGTCCTTGTCCTTCATACGGTCGTTTCCAGGAAACAAATAGAAAGACCTGGCCAAATCGACATGGATGGTGCATGCATGGGTGAGGAAAAAACTTGCATTGTCGTTGTTTTGCATAAATTGCATTATTGAATACGGATGATACGAGGGAACTCGACAGCAACATCGGCAGTTACGATCGCAAGGGCATGGAATGAAATAACACCGCAGCCTTACACAGCCTATATATGGATGCTAGAAAATAGTGAACGTTGATTAAGAACGCAAATAGCGAATACTTACCACTGGCTTCACAGCCCTAAATCACCCAGAAAATTATCAGATCCTACGAGGCGAGTGCAGTGGTGACAATATTAGCTGTTAAGTTGTCAACGCGTTTGACCACGCATAGGTTCTGCAGGGCGACGCCCAAATTCACATTTTAAGTTCTGGGTTGGTGTTTAAATCCAATCACGAGATACTTCGCGATCGTCGTCGACGTGTTCTGGGGGAATTGGAAGTCCGAACATTGTGGGTTGGATTATGACTACTACTACTGCTACTACTACTACAAAAAAGCTGAGTCTTAGCTGACCTCGATCCACCCTCGAGCTCGATCACAGCCCATTCACTACTACTAAGTAGTGCGTTCAACATTACAGCCATCTCTTTATATCTAATTTCACTTATTTGATAGGCATAATATGAGATGGAACGGCTTCAACGCCCGTCTTTCAAGGCTATCATTTAATTCGGTCAAACGGACCTACCACCGCCCCGGACATGACCATGTTTTAACTACGTGTGTAGGCCTGGTGTAGGCCCATTTCGCCTGAAGTTCTTGGAATTGGCAGCATCCATTCCGTGGAACGTTCCTAACCTCCTCAATCATGGGCATCCCGCTTTACAATTCTGATCACTTTGTGTTACGACGCAAGCACCTCTCGACTCAGATAGAGCATGGTCAACCTGACATAAATCTCTTCTACAAGATATTTAAACGTATACATACAAGTCCATTACTCCAAGTCGAACAAGAGGACCTCCGCCGTCCTATCGCCAATGTTTTCGAGTGTAAAGGTCGCGCCAGCGTCATCAACAACAATATAGGCACTATCACCTTCTCTCAACTCCATCTCTTCGGTTGTGCCTGTGCCTCCAATCCGAATCGTCGCACCCGTTGCCTTGCCGTTGTTGTATCCACTCGTCTGCACAACCTCCACGTACCCCTTCTTTCCTTTCAACGGCTGCTGTAACTTTTTGCCCTCGTCAACCAGCGTCGCGTACAACGTCACCGCAGAGTGGATGGGAGCAGGACCAGCACCTTCGCGCTTGTCGAAAACACCCTCGTCTCCGATGGGCGCTACGATACGTACCCACTTGTTCTTCTTCTCTTCGTCGGAAAAGTGGCGCGTGAAATACTTTGGTGTGAGGCTGGAGGTGTGCGGAAGAGCCCAGATTTGGAGGAAGTGAACTTGGGAGGGTCCATGTGCTTTTTCGGAGTGGGTAATGCCTGTACCGGCAGAGGTCATCTGGAGATCTCCGCGATGAAGTATTTCTGTGTTGCCCATTGAGTCTTTGCTATGGATACACCATGAATTAGTAAGGCGATCCCTGAAATCTGCGGATATTGTTGAGCTTACTGTTCTAACTCTCCAGAAACTACATAGGAGAAGATTTCGAATTCGCGGTGAGAGTGTGTGCCGAAACCAGTGGCCGTTTCGACGCGGTCTTCGTTTATAACTCGAATTGGCCCATAGAACTCGTGCTTGCGCTCGTCTTGCTGATACCTAAACAAAGACATGATTTAGGTCATATACTGGAGATAACTCAGAGAGCAGACATACGTTGCAAATGTGAAGGTATGGAAAGTCTTGAGCCATCCGTGATCGCGGTGGCCTCGTTCCTCACTGGGGCGATAACGGAATTGCAAAGACATGTTGGCTGTTTCTGAGGATGTCGTGCTGCAGAAAAATTTGGATGCACGAGCCGCGGATGCAAATAGGCGCTGTTTGAGTGGTTTGGTTTTTGCGATTCCTAGGAGGAAGGATAGGTTTGTCGGTGCAATTGATGGTGCAAGGAAGTAAAAGGCAAGGCTTATATAGACTGGGAGAAGGGTAATGTGAAGAAGATGAAGAAGGAAGGACTTGGGCTGCATGACTGAGGTATCGGGATCATCTTCATATGACCTTTGTCACAGCTCAGTCAGAATCCGAATACAGCTATGAATACTTGGCATATAACTGATGCATCGGGTTCCGAATCCTCAGCTAAGTAGCTAAGTATCAAATCGAATACTTGGAATTGACTCATCATCTTGTGTCACCTTACGAGAGCCTGCCGTCAGCTCAGATGTTCGTATTCGTGTTTTTCTCAAGCTGTGGAGCGTGAGCGTCTAGCTATTTTCAAATCTTCAAATCTTGCTGACTCTCATGACATTACTTCTCAGGCTGTTCACGAGGAAACGCGCTCTGATATGCAAGCAGTGTCTTCTTTCCGTCAGCTCCCGGCTTCTGAGGACTCTTCTTTTGGCGAATCAAAGATGCCTTTCCTTGAGAGGAACGACTGATGATGGTATCTGCACAAGGAAAGACTGCTCCGTTGAAGCCCGATTTCTATGCTTCGCCATACCCGCCATACCCACTGGGGCTTTTTCGCGGTTTCGTGGTCTACAAAGCATCTGCACTATATCAATATTCCACTGGGAAATCTGGTCAACCATCATCCTTTCCGGTTTGGGGCATATAACCTCAGGCTCCGAATACTATTCTGTGCAGGCATGGCTATGAGTCATCAGGCAACTGTGGAGCCCATTGTGTCCTGGCAGGTTGCTGTGGGCGGGTGTCTCGATTCTCAGCATCAGAATGATCTAGGGTGACAGGCGTGCATTTCTACTCCTGCACAATAGACGCCGAGCTATTGGTCGTTCATGACTTTTTATGCTATGGGTACAAGCGTTTAATATGTTTCAGTGGAGCGCAGACGGTGTGGGCTGACGTTTCATCACATCAGAATCATTGCAGCCACGAAAACTGTGCCTTTCTATACACCATTGTCACAGTAAACGCCGGATGCACCTCATTCTAGTGTTTCCATTGATCAATGATATTTCAAACCTCAGTGGTATGCTACCTTACGTATTTAAATGGACTTTCGAATAGGCACTGCAGACTAGCTTGTGGTACTACTATGTCTTCGATTTTGACAGCCGTTCTCTCTACTAGTGCTGCCTACATCTCGTGGACTATCTTGCACCTGATATTTTCAAAGCGTCCTCGTTTTGCTCCTGGGCCTAAAGAACATCCTCTTGTCGGGCATACTTTCCAGGTTCCAACGGTCAAGGTCTGGCGATACTTCGAGAAATTAAGCTTCAAATACGGCAAGTACAGTATTAGGGTGCTCGACATTAATTCTTACCTGAAAGTATAGGCCCTATTGTGAGGCTATCCCTTGCGGGAGACGAGATACTTGTCTTGAACGACCCAAGGGATGCAGAAGAACTAGTGAGTTTCCTGAACATGACATAAGAAAATGACAACCCATTCTCACCGTTGGAGTTTACTTCTGTAGCTCGTCCGTCGTTCACGAAATTACTCGTCACGAAAGCCCTTGATCTATGCTGGGAAATATCAGTCACACGACAAACGACTGGTATTACTTCCGTATGGGCCAGAGCTGAAAAAGCAACGGGCCGCTTTTTATCAAATGCTCCAGCCGCGAGGTTCGTTTTCCATCTCTCAATGGGCTGCGGAGCTCCAGTCTGAGACTAACAACTCCCTCTCCTCTAGTAGTTGGCTCCTATGAACGCATGCAAGAGCTTGAATCGACCAAGCTGATGTACGATATGCTTACTCGCCCTGAAGAATCTCATATGAACTCCAAACGCTATGCCGCCTCGCTGGTCTTTACGCTAAGTTATGGCAAGCGTCTCGGAGACGACGATAAGGACCTTCTCTCTGTGCTCGCTATACTGGACGGTTTCATCGACGACTGTTATCCTGGTGCTCATTTAGTGGATACATTCCCTATATTAGACCGTATTCTCCCCGACTTTTTTGCGCCATGGAGAGCGACCGCAGGTAAAAGGCACAAAGAAGAAATGAAGGTAGTCATTCCGAAATGTCATGATCTCGCAACACGTACTTACTGAAGGTTGTAGCTGTATACAAGGCTTGTCCTTGACGTCAAGGAGAATATGAACAAGGGCCAGGCTAATCTCGAATGCTTTTCTGCCCGTCTCTGGGAACAACAAGAAAAACTGGGACTTGATTTAATGACGTTGTCGTATGGTATTTAAGTCTTCGTTTAGTGCTTTTACAGATTCTGATCATGTTTCTAGTTGCAGGCTCCGCATTCGAGGCTGGGACAGGCAATGTGGCGAGCTCATTTCTCTGGTTCCTGATGGCGATGATTCTCTTCCCCGAAACCATGCACAAAGCCCATGCCGAATTAGATGCCGTCTTAGGCATCGATGGGACGACCATCCCAACATTTGAGCATCTTGATCGTCTTCCCTACTGCGTGGCTGTAACGAAGGAAGTGTTTCGGTGGATGCCTGCCGCACCTGGTGGCTTTCCACACTATTCTGATGCTGAAGATGAGTACAATGGATACATGGTAATTAATTACACTCTACGACGATTTACGCGGCTCATTGACGAGCTGTACTGGTTAGATCAAAGCAAATACGATGGTCATCCCCTGTATCTGGTCAATGCATGTACGTTTCTCTCACACCGTTCTCACTGCATCCGAAATAGACATGTATATTGAAACAGCATAACGAAGAACTTTTCCCCGGTCCATTGACATTCAACCCAGACCGATTCCTCCAGTCTGAAGTTTCGTCATCGAGTGAAGTTTTTACTGAAGGACATTTTGGCTTCGGTTTTGGGCGAAGGTAGACTACATGATTATTACCCGCAAATTTCGCTATTGACTCAGATTATAGGATCTGTCCGGGGAGATACCTAGGAGCAAGATCTGTTTGGATTGGTATAACACGTTTACTATGGGCATTCAACATTACACCAGGCTTAGACGACGCCGGAAATCCCATCCCTGTTGACCCATATCACTGCACATCCGGAGTTTCTTCGTACGTTAACCCCTTTTTACAAGAACGTCAAATGATGAATGTAAAACCAGAGAACCATATCCCTTTGCTGCCAGTATTGTTCCTCGTTCCGAATCTCACGCGAAAACGATACGAGAGGCCTGGGCAATGTCAGCATAGCACCACCTATAGTCCGTACCCAACATGATCTATGTTGTTTGATTCATGTGAGTACGACCTAAGGGTATAATTAGTAAAGTATTTTTGTTGAGTCGTTTTTGATTTCGATTCGATCTTTTCCCGTTTACAATGAGAGCTTCCAGTCTTCTTTGATCTTTCTTGTTTCTTGCTCATCATCAAGAAAACACGTCTATGTATATTAAGAACTCCGACGCCTAATGAGGTTCGAAAGTTTCGAAGTACCAATATTGGAGTGATGGAGAAGTAGGCACACCTTGTCAGAGAGAGGCTGATATGTGCCTAGATCGTATATGACATTTTAATGATGTTTCAATGTTGATAGAATGAGCTTTAGGTGATTTCCACTCTGCGATTATACCACTGTTTCCATGCGTCGATTGATACACTGTGCATCTTTAAGGGACCAACACCACCCCTTGGTACAATGACATGGTAGGATTATCAGGCGTCAAGTCCTTAGTGATCATAGATAGCATCAATATCATGACGGGGCACAGTTGCTTTCTTGTACTACCAAGTCAGGATCAACGGTGAAACGATTGTTGCGCCACTGTGTGACTCAGGGAGCGTACCGAGCTTCGGAAGTAGAAATTGCATCTAGACAGGCCGCCTCAAATCGGTTGTGTCGCTGATACATACCCAGTCAAGTCAAAACGGTAAAAGCACTTATTGATCTGCCTTCGAAGTTATTGAAACCAAGTATTGAAATTCAGGTACGAGACACAAGCACACCAACTAAGTCATAATGTCCGCTCAAGCGGTAAGGCACAAGAGAACATAATAAAGATCAGATATCTAAACTTCGTGCACAATTTTACTTTCTTTCAGCGAACGTTGCTGCTGAGATTCGATCGCCGTGACCTCCGTATTCAACAGGATCCGATCAACGTCACGTTTATGTTCTGTGTCATTTTGGACGCCACTGAGTTCGAATGAATGATTGAATTTGATATCCGAATCGGCGTTCTTCAATACTGCGCGGCGGGCACTGCGTAAGAGAACCAGATAGAAGCAGATGGATATGATCGGAATCATCTGGAAACGTATGGTGAGCACACCGTTTAGATGATTGTGGGGACCAACCATTTCTCGAAAAATGAACGAAACGTTTGAGCCAGCGAAAAAAAGGCCGAGGAAGAGGACAAGAGAAATTGAGTAGATCGCCCCTGAGTCCATCACGACGCGTGCAATATGTCGAAGATGGTCGTCTCCCAGTCGATACTTTCTGCCTTCCATCTCTGCCTTCCATAGTCGGTACGCCAGTAAACCTTTACAAGAAGTTGAAAAATCCGGAATGTTTGAACATAAAAGGTCGCACCAGTAGATATAATGTTACCAGACAAAGTGCTGCCAAAGCATGCCCCCGTTAAACGAGTTGTGAGTTTTCCGAAGATACTTGCATTGGCTTCAGCTACAGCAAAGTTCCATAATATCACAAGTCCGGTCCCTTCGAAAGCATTAAATAGATTGAAAATGTTCATGTGCAGCTCCTCGTACCAAGTGTGGCAACCCATAGACTGGCAGGAAGGATGATCATCCACACGGTCCCCCAGACAACATAGCATCGGTACATCTAGCAGAGATAAGGGTCAAATAGAACACATAATAGTGCACTCCACTCACAACAACAGCGTCTCCTAGAAGAATTTGCAAGAGGAAAACCGCCGTTTGAAAAACAAAATGCCATGCCGCTGGATTGGCCAAGAAAGCGATAGGTTCAGTGGGCGTTCCACGGTGAAGCACAAAGGCAGCAAACAGGCGGTACATGCAGCTTATGAGATGCTTCAAAGGATGTCGTTAGCACATTTGGGCGAGAAATCCATGGGGCCACAAATACCAATGTGCTGAATACGAGGAATAAGCACGCTGTCGTTATCAAAGGGTGATTGACCTTGCGCCTTGGAGTGGGATGCTGCAACAGATAGAGGAAAGTGACTCCAAACATGTAAACACTTAAGCCTATTCATGTTTGAAATGAGTAGATTCAGAGTAGAGTAGTATTGTAAGTAAGACTCCTACCATAGATGATGCATTGAAAGGGTGTGGCCAGAGCGGTAGCGTAATCCAGTCCAATCTGCATGACGGATAATAAGGAGGGAAGGTTACCTTGAATAAGTTCGACACAGAGACTCAGTTTTATATAGCTATTCCTCGATTATATCTCCAGAGTTGATTGCATCGCAGTTCTGCAGAATTCGCAGTTCGGCTTCCAGCATGGGACATTAATATTATAGCCTTGAGATCAGTAAAAGCCGCCTACACATCACGTTTCCCCTCTTTCTGGTTTTGATATTTAGAAATAGGAATGTCCGCAGCGAAATGTACAGAGAATCTAGTTCGCACACTTCCACGAGGTTGCAGTGCTATACCGCCGGTTACCTCGCAAATATGATAGCTCTTATCAGAACAGTGATGATATGAAAGAAGGAATCCTGTGCCAGTCATATGATAGAAAGCGCGAGGGTGGAGCTTTAGTTGATTCCGCTGTTCCTGTTGATAATGCAGCTGATCGGACGCTAATAATGACATCCGTGATGTCTGGGTCGAAGGTAATACATACAGGACACACTGTGAGTAGACACTGGTGTCTATGCTTTCCACGTTCTGTCAGGGAGGAAGTTGATCCAGTATCATGGAAACAACGTGAAGAAAAACAAGCATGGGCACATGGCGAAAGCGACAATCAGTTTTCATTGGGCCAAATTTTACCCCACGCTCGCATCGCGTGTTGGCGCGATTCTGTCTGACATCCCGCCAGCTTGCAATTGATATATCTGCATTTCGCTTTGAACCGTACCTGAACAAAATCTTTTGCTACATCAGTGGCAAGGCCGCTGAACACTGAGCATTGATTGCTGTCCAATTTTGTGGGCCACTCACGTTTTACTACCACTACCACTACCAATATGTTTCACACAAGCACCATCGATGAAGTAATTTCTAGTAATTTCTAGATTCATCGACGTTTGCAACAGCAGACAATCAAATGTTAGAACTTTAGGCGAATGGAGAGTCAGCGCCGAGTGTCTATACCAGGGTGCGGGATCATTTTCAAGGCAAGTATAATGTGATAGATAACTTCTCACCCAATGCCCGTGGTCATTGCTAATGGGTGGCTGCCCCGTTAATAATGGGTAACACCTGCCCTGGTGATGTCTGTGGGCCCGAGGCGATAATGTAGGGAAATATGCTGTAGCCTGGGTGTGTTTAGTAGCTATCTTACATTGGGATAATCACGTTCAGCGAGTGGACCATCCCGGTGATATGCTACTACTACTACTACTTGAAGGAGCGCGAAGCATCGTTTTCTTCCATGCATGATTATCTATTCTATTAGTACTCCAGGGTCCAGATCCAGGCGGCCAATTTCAGTTTTTCAGAACTGAAGACGGAATCAAGAAGCTGTCTACAACTACTAAGATACTGTTCGAGTTACTATAGCACAGTGGATAGTGTTCGAGCGTAATTGTATTAGTGCTGGCTAACCTTGAATTTGAATGCAATTACACAAAGTCGACTATGAAGGTCAAGCCTAGAGATTGGCAAAATGATTTTGGGAGTGCATAGCAGTGTCGAATGTATTGGCGGGAGACAAGTGGCAAATACAAATTTGTCCTGGCGATTCGTCGGAACGTGAAATCTTCTCATTTCAAACAATTACCTTGGACACTTTGTATCCAATGGCCACCTCCAAGGCTCAGATTGAAAAAGAGAAGGTATATTGCTTATGTTTATTCATAGTACAGATGCTCATATGTAGTAAAAACTTCCAGGGAAATACCGCATTCAAAGCAGGGGATTACCCAACCGCGATCGGGCGCTACACCGCTGCCATTCTCGCAGATGGGCAGGATTACACGTTTCCACTGAATCGTGCGGCTGCCTATCTGAAACTAGGCAAGTACGTTTCTCGTCAAATTCGCGTCTAGCGCTGGGATCCTAACGGAGGTTCCAGAAATGAGGATGCCGAGCGAGATTGCACAAGGGTACTCACATTGAACGCGTTGAACGCGAAGGCGTTGTTCAGGAGGGGTCAGGCTAGGCTGGCTATGGGAAAACTCGAAGAGGCTTCGACAGGTATGTATAGGTTTACTCATAATAAGAAAGTTGACTAGACTCGAGTGTTTAGACCTATCGCAGGCATCGAACAGGGAGCCAGCCAACAGCGCTATCAAGGATGAAGCGAAAAAGGTGGCTGATTTGCTGGTAAAAAGGAGGGCCAAAGTGCGTTTTTAAGTTCGACCCTTTCGTGGTCACTGATTAACACGCCCTAGAGTTCTAAACCACTGGCAACACCTCCCGCACTCACACCGGTGACAAGACGACGAAGGGTCCCTATTATGATTGTCGACACTGCTGCAAAAGCTACACCTTCCGCTTCGTCAGATATATTAACCAAAAGTCCAACTGTGTCTCTTCCACAAGAGTCCTCTATACAAAGCCCGGACACGCTCAAACCTGTATCTACGCGTTCCCTCAAACCTGACTCCAAGGCGACGCCATCGGAACTTCTCTCATCCACGTCGCCAACAGCCACATCCGCGCCTGCCCCTACTGCAATTAAGCCTGAACAGCAACGCACATTCAAAGACGCTAAACAGACGCGTGAAAATGGCAAGCCAAGTCGCGTTGGAGGCGGAATTTTCCGTGCATCTGGGGAAAGTACTATATTTCCAACCAGGAGCAGCTTATCGACTTCTCAAACTCCAGCTCCGCAAGCCAAACCTCAGCCCACACCTGCACCCGCAGCTATTGTACCTGTAATGCCTGAAAACCCACCGAAAACATTGTTTGACTTCACACGAGCATGGGATGCTCAACAGGACACGGCAGCTCGTTGGGGACTTATTCTGGTGTGTCCTGTGTTCTGTAGCATGCTAAAAGGGTTTCCGACGATAATGTAACAGAGCATTCCACCGTCAGGTATTCCGACTCTTTTCAAGATCTCGCTTGAGCCCACGCTGTTAACCTCGATTTTGGAAGTCTTTCGGGAAGTATCGAGAGATTCTAAGAATAATGTGGAAATGGTGAAGGAGTATATGGGTGCATTCGGGAGAGTAGAGAGGTTTGGTACTGTGGTATTGTTTTTGAGCGGTACGGAGAAAGAGACGGCGAGGGGTGTGTGGGAGGCGCTTGGAGTGACAAAGGAGAATGCAGAGAAAGTGTGGAGTCCTGTATGGGACTGATTTGTGCCGAGATGAAAGGTGAAAGATAGCACTGTAAATATATCACATGTCGAGTTTCTAAGTAATGATTCAGATCTTGACGAGAACGTCGATAAAAAAAAATAGCCGAACAAACGCAGAAACTATAGAATCCCAGTCACTAGAACACGTCTTAGAAAGGGAAATCATAAATAAACAGGTGAATGTTGCCCCCTTGTCCAAGTTTGCGCCACCGCCACTATTTTCTCGCTACTTCGCAGTTATGAGGCTAATCGATATATTTCATATGCACTTCAACTCCTAGAGACAAGGTTAAAATTATTGCCCTGCCCCTATCATATCCACCATCTCTGGAAACCCCCGTACTAGCTACCAGGAAGCGTATTCATCCAGGTGTCATATATTTTCTCGCATGTGCAGTCTAGGGCAAAATATTATGTTTTTCTATCAGAGGCGCATACCAAGCAAGAATCTGATGTAATGGAATGAAGCTTCATCTGAGGAACTGACAGTTTGAAACAACCCCAGTGTGATCTCAATTCCAAACATGGCTTGTAGTCCTTCCAGGTGATGGAGGTTGCTCCACATTGAAGAAGCAATGGGTCAGCATCTAAAGGAGGTTTGAACCCAGACTATGGAGAAAAGTTGGTCTGCTTCACTTTTATCTCTCACCTAAAGGACTCACTCTAGATATCGGGGTCAAGACAGCGACTCTTTTATATCACCAATCTGCTGCCAAGCTCTCTCTACTTTCAGCTCATGCTCCATCTCCTTCATAGCCATCTGAGCCCATGCTGGAAACTCACCCCAATCATTGACAGCCTGTAGGTGTTTCTCTGCTTCTTCCCACTTCCAAGTTGGATCAGGCTCCATGGAATTGGGAATCGGTATGCCTTGGTCATCCTTCATGGGAGGCTGATGTATCTGAGATGCCAAGCTAGGTAGCCCCCACTGAACTAAAATTCGCATCCAGTTTGCAAACTCTCTAGTCTGAAATCAAAATGTCAAGCAGTGTATTTCACACGTAAAAAGAACAAACATCTTGCATACCCATGATTGACTGGACTCCTAATGTAAATGTGACTCCTTCAAGAGTCATGATGCCTGTGGCAATAGCAAATGCCTTCCCTACATATATTGCTGTGCTATAGTCCACTTTTGAGATGGCCAAGAGCAGTTCACCCCCACCAGGTGAACAGAAATGTGCTGATGATGACGCGGCCTTGGATGTGCCAGAAACAGTGGTAGGTATCTGGAGCACAGCTCCCGTATTGGAACTTCGCCTAGGAGGAGTGTTAAAAGACTGCGTTAATGCTGTTTGAAGCATTGTCTTCTTTTGCTTCGTAAGAAAAACAAGAGGCAAGGCCAAAGCAATGCTAGTGCCTACAAACTGTATAAAAATTGGCTGTCAGAATTTATCTGAGTTTGTTTCTTCTACGCACTGCAGCTAACGGAATCCATGCTGGTACATGTCTTGACAAGCTAGAAGGCTATCCATTTGACAACATAAACTTGGAAACAAATAATATGAGTACTTTTAGTGACCCCCCAAAATCAATCTTATTTGTATGTATTGGCCATCCCTTCAAATGGAAATGAGCCACAATGAGCAGGAGAGTCAGGCTCTGGGAGGCTGACAAAGTGAGAGGTTGTGGATATGTCGGTTAGATCACACCAGGATCACACCTACTTTCTCCCACCTAAGGCAAGACACTAGATGCTTCTTGATGGCACCTTAGAGGGGTGTTTTGTACATGCAGTAGGAACGAATGGACGGTTGTTGCTTCTCTGTCCCAAATTGGATGCTATAAGATCTTGGATCTGGCAGGACCTCCTGTTGATGCCTGATTTGGTCAGAACCTCCACAGCAAACACTGGACTACTCTCCTCTCCTCCTGCTTGCATTGTCATCATTGCCACATATTAACAATGGTAAATAAATAAATATCTATAATCACACAAACTATCCTCAACACTCTCTCTTGAGATGAACTGCAGATTAGGCGACGCCAAGAAGTTCATGAAACTTTTTGAACTTGACACGAGTGAGAGACTTGGTAAAGATGTCTGTGATTATGTCGGAAGTAGGAATATAGAGGATGTTGATGTGACCCAAAGAAGTGGTTTGACGGATGAAGTGGAAATGAACATCAATGTGTTTGGTGTGACTGTGGAATGTAGCATCCTTGGAGAGGCAAATGGCACCTTGATTATTGCAGAAAAGAGTGGTAGGAAGAGTGGGAGAATAGAAAAAAGAGAGTTCTGTGAGTAATTTTTGAAACCAGATGATATCTTTGGCTGTGTGAGTGAGGGCAACATATTTGGATTTGGTGCTCAAGAGAGTAATGATGGGTTGCTTTTTGGAACTCCAGGAGATGGCACCAAGCCCAATGAAGAACACAAAGCCTGAAATTGAGTGACGATGTAAATGAGATGCCCAGTCAGTGTCAGAGTAACCTGTGATCTCAGGATCAATACCTCCAAGAACAAGTTTCTTGCTAGTTGTTCTGCTTAAGTAATGAAAGACATGGGTGATGGCGACCATATGGGTAGTCCTAGGGGCTTTGAGATACTGAGAAAGAGTGGATACGGCATATGCAATGTCAGGACGAGTCATGATTGCTGCATACATCAATGATCCAATCATTTCATGGTATTGAGTCTTCTCAGCAGGCAAAAGGAGGATCGGCAAGATGGAAGGGGAGTCAGAAGTGAAATTGGCTCCAGGTTCCATGGGAGTAACGGCAATCTGAGCATCTTCAAGTCCAAAACGTTTAATGATCTGTTCAACATAGGCTTGCTGACTGAGTGTGATGGTGCAAGCGTTCAAGTCCTGGGTAAGGCTAACTCCAAGAAGCTAGTTGATTGGACCCAGGTCAACAATCTTGAAGTGTTTGCCAAGCTGTTTCTTGATTAGAGAAGTAGCAGCGACAGAATCACCAATGATTGTAAAATCATCAGTGGCAGTGGCAATGATGGTGAACTTACTACCATCAAACTTGTAGAATATGGCAACATCAGCCATGCAGGTGGTATAGCTGAGATCTGTGAAGGTAGAGGCAAGTTCTTTGTACCAGTGGTGAGCACCCTGCTTTGTGCCATAGAGAGGGCACTTGAGTTTGCACATAAGAGTGGAATCAGCAAGTTTTTTGAGTTCCAGAGGTAACTTTCAAAATTGCCAATAGTAGGGGGGGAACTGCATGTAAATAATTTCATTCTCTTTGAGAGAAGAGTTTAGGTAGGCATTCTTGACATCAGCCTGTTTGATTATAGCCCCATGAGATGCAGCAAGAGACAAGAGAACTTGAAGTGTGGCAGCATGGACAGTGGGAGCAAAGGTTTCAGTGTAATCAACACCAAATTGTTGCTTAAACCCTTTAGCAACAAGTCAGGCCTTGTATTGTACAATCTTACCATTAGCACCATGCTTACAATGCAAAATGTAGTGGCATGGAATAATATTGGCATTGGTAGGAGCCTCAACGATGTCCCATGTGCCAAGTTTCTCAATTTGGGACAATTCAGCTTCAATGGCTGAGATCCAATCTTCCTTCTCACCACCACTCAACACATCCTTGATGGATGGTTCATCCTTGCTGGCAGCCAGGGCATGTTCCATGGCTTCATGGAGCCATTCTGCTGCATTTGC
>JABAJS010000209.1:0-20892 GCA_018221635.1 Tephrocybe sp. 10521TJB
TCTCACATAGCTCTACATAGTTTCATAGTCTAGTAGTATAAATATTATAGTAAAGTGGGCAATCTCCTCATGAGATTGTAACCCAACAGCCTAACAGCCTGTGTGCCAGTCATAAGCCTTTTTCACACACTTCCAACTCACTGCCATCACATCCACTGCCACCAGCCCTCTTTCTTGGCCCACTGCCCTCATCATACCACACTAACCAACCATGGTGAGTTTCAACACAAGATGAAACTCACCACAGCTTTATCCTCTCACTAGCATGCCATGTGCTGTCTCTCTCCCTCCTCAAAAGGGGATTCTGACTCCCACATCACCATGGCAAGGAGGACTGAATGTGAGAGAAGGATGGGGAGGCCCAGATAATAGGGTACCCCATAGGTGCATGTGCTATGCACACCTTCCTCCCAGTACTGACCTCTCCCAAAATCACCATGGCTCAACAGCAAATGCCATATGCCACCTATGACTGACAATATCACCACAATGCCATAGCCCTACATATAATAATACTGATAGTGTATATTATATAGCTTTGTGGCCTAGTGGTAATGTACATCAGTATTTCAGTCATCTGCATGATCTTTGTGGACAAGGTTGTGTGTTCAATTCTTGGAAGGGCAGACAATTTTATTTATTTATTTATTTCCATGATGACTTTCAGCATGTTGTTGAAAGTCACCACATATTTATCTATCTAATCTTGTTATCATTTAATCTGATGATTGCAAGCCAGATGCCTGGTCAGGCATCCATCCCCTTCCCCTCCAAAATTCATGCAGGAAATATATGGAGGGCCATTCTAATATCATGACATATGGCCTCTTAGATTTTAGCCCCTTACCCTGATATGTTATGTTTCTGACATACCTGTGTTACTCAAATAGCTGGACTGTCAGTTAGGGCCTGGAATTAATCAGACCATCTGTGAATTGAGGGCTTGTCATATATGATATGGGCTTATACAGGTGATGACAGACAGTCCAAGTTCAATATTTTCAAGTGCAACCACTAGCTGAAAGGGAGGAGTGAGCTCATGATACTTTTCCACAATTAGCAAATTTTTATGTGGAAAATTGAGCTCTAGCTAGAACTACACAGTACTTTGAGCACTGCCTGGCACTCCTAGCCAGAGCCAAACCTTGTGCCTGGACCCTGGGTTTAGGCTCCGACTTGGACTCAGCCATTCTCACATGCCTTCAAAGGTTGTGTCTTACTATCATGACTGGCATCACACTGCCCTGCTAATTTTACTATGCCTGCAAATGAATAGCACTCACTTGTCTTGGAACTGGCCCAATGCCAACGTACATCCCTTGTTCTTCACCACCCATCACAGCCCTAGATGATCCAGATGAACCTCCAAACATTTCACAAGAACAATTCCTTGCCAAGTACCTAAGTGTTCAAGTCCATGCAGACACCAAATGGGCTGAACCTCACATGCCTGTAGGTGTGCCCCATCCTCTGGACTGTATTGTGCTCAATTTTGTCCAGTGCAGTGCTTGTGCTAACCAGGGTGTCACATGCAAATAAAATCATTCCTACCTGGTAGTCGACACTTAGTCTTGCCCTGCCTCTCATGTGCAACTGCCAGCACTGTTTGTCCTCTAAATATGATCTATGTGGCAGACACCTTCTGTGAGAGATTATTTTGGCCTAAAATATGGATTTTTGCCCACATCACTGAAGAGTAGCACCTCAAGCCTCCCAATTTGGATCAGATAAAAATGCATGATAATCAAACTACATCAATACCTCCTCCCAATTCCTCCACTCTTGTGCCCTGCCTTTCACCACATCCAAGTCTGAGTTCCACTCCCCACTCTGGTACACAAGGGCAGAACCACCTTTCCAATTCCTTCCTGCTACCCAGGCCTAATATTTGACCTAACAAGTGCAAAAGAGACACTGACAACAATACTGAGCTGTCACTCACACCTCACAATGATCAAAACTGCATGCTGTCCAAGACAAAGAAAGTGAAGCTCAAGACTGCATCCCTCCACAGCTGCAGTCCATCTGATAGCAAAGAAGAAGACATTGGCAGTGCTAATTTACTAGCTCCAACTGTGCCTCAATCACATTGCTTAAACCATTGCAGTTCAGAAATTGCTGCACCTGGATCCTTGTCACTAAATAAAGCCTCATCCTTACCAATTTTTTGAAATGCACTGCCCACTGAATCATCAATATATCTAGCAGCACCAAATTGCACCCCTCAAATGATCCTAGCACCTCCCATTTAGAGGGCCTACAAGAGGCACTGCAGTGGTGCACCCAGCTTGAAATGCAAACTCACATTCTTCATGCAAATTTAATTCAGGAGGTGCAGCAGTTCAGGAATCAAGTGGAAACCAATAGTGAGCTGCTCAAAAAAACCATTGTGTACATGTGGATGCAGATGTGGAGCCTGGGTTTGTCTGCTCTTTTTGACTCAATTGTTTGTACTTATTGCTTTGTAAAAGAACATCTTGACTTTTTCAAGTTTCATACTGTGGTGAACAAATCACTTCCTGCACTCCACTCTGCTATCAGCAGCCTGTCTGCTGATATGATCACTTCCTCTCTTTCATGCACTGTGAAGACCATTAAGGCCATTGAACAAGACCTTTAGAATGCAGCTGCAATTACTTTCATAAAAATCCTTAATACAACCTTCCCACTTGAATGGGAGGTGATGTGCTACAGCTCTCTGCCATCAAGGGCCACCATGGAGTGCATATTCTTCCATGAAGAAACACCTCAATGATCTCAAACCAATTATTAAAGTAGCTGCATGATGACTACACCTTATACTAGTATGAATCTGTTTTTTGGACCATGTGATTTTTTCTTGCAGTACATACAACCATTGTTCAAGTTGTAAATTCAGATATGTATGTACTTCATACTCCCAATATATTCTCAATAAGTATTGCAATATGTAATGATACAAGCAGCAGTGCTAACATCATCTTAGGCTTTGCAAGACTCACTGCAGCACTGCCCTTGCACTTATCACCAGTTGTGAATTGATGGTAGTCAGAAATGATAAACTAGTGTGGCTACCACAACTTGAAAAACAGAAGTTAAACTTGTGTCTGGTGGCAGATGAGTGCCATGCCAGTAACCAACCTCTATCATTATGCATGCCCCTCCAAGTGTTAAAGGGCCTCTCATACATCTGGTATGTTTTTAACCACTAGCACTCAAATAATGACAATGCCTCAAGGCCTTGCACTAATGTAACCACAGTAGCAAATCATAGAGTGCTAAAAGTGAGAATCATAACCCCAATGTTAAATACTTGAACTAAATACATTGAATCTACACTCTCAGGAACAGCTTATGCAGCCCACACCGCAAAGAAGGTTATTCTTATTGTGCAGCATATCTGTGCTCACACCTACTGTGTTGTTGTACCATTGCCCTATTTCATGCATCACTAGTATGACACCTCATTTGAACTTGTATTACTGCAACATACTTTGATACATGTATTGGCACATTTTGAAAATATGTTGGAGCCTCGCACTGTCCACCCCTTCCAGCTTCCAAAATGTGCCCATGCAGTCTGCTCAGAGCATGTGGACAGTGATTCTGCACACATGTGACTTTCTTCCAGATCTCAGTTATGCCCTGCAGTGCAACAGCCCACAGTATTTCGTCAGATGACAATGTAAATTCTTCTGTATGATTAATAGGTAAGTAACATTACTCATGGAAAGAAATTATGGTTACAGAGTTTATGGCTAGGTGCAGACAGAGTCTAAAAGACTGTCACTTGTTCATGTTACATGGAGGTGTAAGAAGGCCCTCTTTTGGTATTGAATCACATGGGCATAACAACTCTCTTTGGATAACCCACATTCCACTCTCAACTACATGGCACAACCAGTTGCACCCTCACCCGCACCTGCAGAGCCAGGAATTGCACTGGTACTTCCTGAAAATCTGCCACAACCTCCTGTCAACACTGCAGGTATTCTCCTTCCTCCTAACCCACACATTCTTGCCATCGTAGGCAACATAACAAATAGTGTGGACTACAGGCAATGTTTACAGAAATCATGCAGTAGAAATTATGCAAAATCAGGAACTCTGTGCTTGACTTCTTCTGTAGAATCAGAATCTGCAAATTCAGCCAGCATCAACAATATTGGTGCAGCAAGGGTGTATGAAGCAACCCATGTGATGTCTCACACACCACAGAGTCCAGTCGCCCCACTCTGGCTCCAGGGTATTACTCAGAATATCAACAATCTCACAACATCTGTAAGGAACCTTGCAACATCTGTAGGGAACCTTAATGCAACTGTTGTAGCTTTGAACACCAAGGTTGATGCATTGGCAATTAATCTTGTAGTTGGAAATAAGAGTAGTTTGATACCTGCACACCTGGGCCATTAGGCCACTGTATTACAAACTCATAAGAAGTTTGGTTCAATCTACATAACTACTTATACTACCTATGAATTAACAGAAAATTTACATGCTATGTATGCTAAGTAAGATGCAGTCTCGCGCAGTGTCGGCACCTCAGGATCGGAGTAGTATATTACTGGATTACCAAATCTGGCAATTCTCCAACTCTTGTGAAAGTGGACGCACTTGCAGAGAACATGAGTTGTGTCTTACAAAACCGAAACACAGACCTGGGGAGTCCATACATTTTGCTGAGAAAATAGGTATATTGTAAACTCTTATTATTATCAAGATCATAACCTGCTTTGTTCTTCCATAGTGTGCAGGCTCAGGTATAGAGCTCACTCGAGCAGTCTGTCAATATGCACACTATCATCCAGTTGCTGCTATTGGAGAGCTGCCAACTTTTGATTGTTTCTGCCTGGCAAATCTACAACATGCTTACATCAGTCAGTTGATCATATTTTACAATGACAACTTTGGAATCATTCAAAACAATGATATTGGTCATTGACGGGAAAAATTTGCAGTGTTCTTGACAAATGAGAATTTGTTTTAGGTGGTATATATGTGCCTTTCATATTACACCTGCCCATGTCTATCTTTCCTGCCTTTGATTCCAAAGTTTGTCAAAAATTTAGGGGCTTCTCTGAGACTAAATGAGAATGGTGACATGAAGTGGACTAGCAGCAAGTACAAATCTTCACATATTGCTAGCTTTTGGCACCTAGGACTATAACTTGCAGGCTGCTGAGGCTGTGAAGGAAGGAAGTATAGCACACCCTGTACATTGTTTCTTTCCCCAACAGTCTCAGCCCCACCCAAGTCTCTGAAAACATTTGATGTATACCTGAATTTTTGACCATGGACACAAGTCTCATTTGTGCTCTTATTCATTCATTACTTGAATCATCAATTTGAGCTGAGTTGACTCAACTGTGGGTTGAGTTGTCTGTTGCTTTTCCCCAAACATTTGAGATATCTTGGATACATAGAAAGCCACAATCTTGTACAGATAAGCATCTCTACTAAATTGTATGAAATGATGTGAATGCATGAAAAGTAAGAAGACAGTTGACCCTGCATTGGAGTGGCTAAATGAGAGTGCAAGGTTATTCAAAAGACAAAAAAGAGAGAACTGAGTGAGTACTACTGCAAGATCCAAGAAGGGAATCATGAGATGGAAACAGTGGATTGAGTTTGTTGGGAATGCAGAGGACATGGGAGAGACCTGTAGTTGTTTGGCATCCTCTAACACCAAATGAAGATGTGAAGGAGCACTGCTGTTTGGCATTGGTGGCACACCCAGCCATCCCACTTTTACAATGAACAATGACTAGTAAAATTTATTAATCACTACAGTAGGAAGGAAAAAAAAACTGACACACAGGAACCCAGTTGCGATCTCTAACCTCCTTGATGAGCTGTGAAAGGAAGGCATCTTATTAAATCACTTTTGAAGAAAATGGTGGTGAATGCATGCATGACCAATGGTTATACCACTTAAAGACCCTCAAAGCTTTATCAAATCAAGCTCCTCATCTCCCTTCCTGCTGTAATTCATCAATACAATAACAGGGAAGATTGTCAAAATAATGTTCAGAGGCAAAATCGCTGTCCTTGATATGGGAGTCTCAAGTGGTGAGCCAGAAGTTGAACTGCCCTTTGCAGTTGCTTCTGCAATGGCAGACATGAGAGGAACATTGGTTTCTAATGGACACCCTGCCGAGACCCATCCATGCTTGTCTAGTTCAACTATACCAAAACTTTAGGGTCTCGTTGAACTATCCACCAGGCCTTAGCACAAGATAAAATGACAAAGGTGTCTCCACTGATGGAATTAAGATGTTAATTGAGGTATACTCACGAATGAAGCAATATATATGCTTACATGACAAAATCAAATTTGTCATCCTGCTCTGACATGTAGGGATATATTGCAATGGCCTACAATATTGCAGTATGTGGCACAGGAGCATCCCTTGCACTAATACTTGCACTCACGAGCTCTTGGCCTGGTCTTGTGATCATGGTTAGAAGCAGTCACAGTAATCCTGCTCATATTCATAAATGTAGAGGCCATGGTCAATGTTGATGCTGTTGAGGACCATTTTGTACTAGCAGACCCTGGTGGCTGGAATATATCTTCTCCCCTTGTACCCATATCAGCTGTTGGCGACAGTATACTGGGCTTGGGCCAGCCAGATTGTGGGCTCAGAGAAGACCCAAGAGAAGATCTGAGAGGAGTCGAGGCAGACAGATCTTGTACTTACTTTTAGCGGCTCTGGATCACTCAATGTCAGATGTGTATGACTTGCAATTTTAATACTTGGCTATCTTTTGAAAAATGTTGAAGAGATTTTCCTCCAAAAAAGTGCTTGGGGGAGCACCTGCAGCACCATTTTTATAGTTGTATCTGTTACACATACAGTAGTCTTTAACAGATACAACATCACTGAGCCCCAAGACAAAGAGGTGTTTGACATCTTTCATTGTTCAAATGGCTCAAAAAATCATTTATATCTCTACAACATCTCTACAACAGCAACATCACATGTTATACACATAGTACCAAATGCCGGGCACAATGCCACAATCATGCTAAAATAGCATTAGCTAACTGGCTGGTACTGCCCACAGTGGCCTTTGTTAAAATATGCTTGCCCCATAAAAGCATGAAAACTGAAGGATATATTGCTCATATAATATACAAGAAGAGTGCACATGAGGAGTCAGCACACACCGACAATGCATGCACATGCTGAAAGTATCCTACAATGAATACTAATTCTCATTATGGCGTCTTCCTCACTAAAGTGTTTAGTATCCATGTATGGTCACTAAATTTCAGTATCCATATATGGATACTAATTTGTTCCAGGTATGACACCTGAGCCCTTCTAGCTGCAGTGGCTGGATTGTCCTCAGTGTCAAAGCTTTGATTGTTTCCAACCAGTGATTTCCCAATGCCACTCCAATGTGTCATGACCATGTGGGCACAGGAACATTTCCACACCTAAGGCAAGACAGTGCGTGCTTCTTGATGGCATATTAGGAGGGTATTTTGTATGTGCAGAAAGGGCCTAATCTAACAATTTGATGTACAGTCCTTCAAAATGTAGAACTGCATGAGATCTCAGATCTCATGTGAGGTTTTCACTGTATCTCCACACTGCACCTCTGTACTGTAACCTACCTCCACACCATACCTCCAGCTTACTGATTTAGTCAATTTTTGATGCTGTCAGAAGTTAAAACCCTCCACAGAAAAGGCATTACCTGGACCCTTCTCCCCTTGTTGACGACCTTACCACCCACGCTTCAGTGCACCACTGGCACTGATACTTATAAGGTATGTTCTGTATACTCTCATTGATATAATTACACTAATTACAATGCTTTGAATTTCTCTTGTTTTATTTAGCCCGACATATACACAAATTTGAAATACCCTTCCACCCTGTTAGACTAACTCCCAGGATACTTATTCATTTCCACAATGTAAATTTCTACTGCATACCTGTGCCTCTTTGATTGCCCACATACATACATTGCCCTTCTACCTCAACAATTATTCCATCATGCTGCCCAACACCTGTATACTCAGTCCCTGGAGCACCAGCCATACCGGAAACCAGTATAGGCTACGCACATTGCAAAGCTATGGTAATATATCCTGAAAGCTGCCAGCTATAGCCTTGATGTCCCTTGCTGCCCACCATGTCAAATCTTGTACCTTTTGTTCAACCTTGCTGAACACAATGATTAGGCCAGCTTCGAAGTAGCTATTTATGCATGAGGAGATGCTGAGATTGATTTTTTGTTTGATATACTTTTGCTTTTGTTATATAGATACACCACAGCTTGTTAACAGAGTTTGGATTACATGATTGATGACAATTTCCCAAAGTCCATGCTAGAAGGACTGTGCCACATGAATATGAATTTTTGTTCCTCTTTTGCCAGCCATCCCCAATTCAACATTGCCATGGCTTATGACTCTCTGGATCTGAGTAATCTTCTGGTCTTGTAATTGATTGATGTATGGACACTGATACAGACATTTTATTCCATTTGAAAATGCTACCAGATACATTAGTGGCTTTGAGAAATGATATCTCTTGATTGCATCATGTAAGTCTCATTAGGTCAAGATATACTGTGCATTAAGGACATATAATATTCTTTGAATTTGTGGCTCAAGACCTCAATGGTGGGATGGAGCATGATATATACTACACCACTGTTTCGGTTTGATACCAACTAGATATTCAGAGTTTGATATCTCTGACCAGTCTCCTGCAATATTTGTCAGAGACCAGTGAATATAATTGATTGATCTGAATGGTTAGATATTATATGAATATAAGGAAGATAATCAACAGATCTTGAGTCGTGCCATGGGGCCATATAGCCATTATGACTGGTACATGACTGCCAAAATATTCAACTAATAGCCCCTCCTGTCATGAAATCTTCAGGCATGAGGCTTGACCAACCAGCAGCCATGTTCCTGCCATTCACCACATTCCTGTCAACCATCATGCTGCCAGGAGGCACCACCTGTTGTGCAGCTGCTTTGGCTCAATTCCATTCTTGTGTATCCCATGATTTTGCCTGGCTCTGTGCATGTTTTTCTGGCTTAGTTATGTGCAAACCAGCAGCCAGCTCAGAGTGATATTGGGCAGTCCTTTTTGTAGTGAACAGGTGTGACAAGTTCATGGGGTAAGGTTTTTCTAATAAGATGACTATTATGAAGTGCATACATGTTAAGGATGTAACAGTCAAGATCAGAATGTTTTATGGTCTTCTTCTGAATGTCCATCGTAAGGCGCTCCTGAAGTATGTATTCAGCATCATCACAAATTTTGCATCGTCCTGTGATGCAGTCATGTTGAGCATTGAAGGAAAACAGTAAATCCTACATGGGTAGTAGTTAGTAGAGGCATAGTATAGTTAGTAGAGGCATAGTAGACTATTCTAGCACATACATGAGGCTTTACAATTACCAATTCCCAAACAGATGGACTGAGAATGGGCATGTTGAGTGGAAAATCTTTAATAGAACCAATATTGTAGCACTGTATGGTAATGCAAGCATGTTTAGATAGCTGATTGGCCCCAATGCATGCTAAAACTTTGACAATGTGCCCTGGAATGGTTATCTGCTTGAAGGATAAGTTTCTTAGTACATGAAGTACATGTTTTCTTTGAGTTTGACTTACACTGTTGTATACAAAGAATACCCAGCTATCTTCTCTGCAAATGTCTTGCAAGTGGGCAGTTACATATTTGCAGCTGTCCCAAGCAGGAAAGAATAAACACTTATACCTGCCTGAATATATTTTCCATCCAATGTTTTTCACTACCCACCACTCACAAGATGTTTAAAATGTTCCATATCAGCCATGGTGATACCAATGTCTCGACTGGGGGAGAGATGATTTGAAAGCACACTGCACATATGAAAAACAGCATTGAAACATTCAAAGACCTCAGTTGCATACACAAAAGTGTCGGACATCATCCACAAGATGTGTTAGAGTATGAAGCTTTATCTTAATGAAAATTCACTGGGGGTCAACTTTGGCCCAGATATCAAGAACATTATCAATGAAAATTTGGAGATCTTCCTATATTCATGAAAGTTAACCTGTGCAGGAGTTGTTCTGTCACCAGATCCACATACCAAGTACTACTCAAGATCTGCAATCTCTAGATACCAGATCAATGCACCAAGCTTGCCTGTTGCCTTCCACAAGCTGAAAAGAGCATTGGAGGAGAGACTGTGTACATGAAATACTCCGAGCTATTGAAGAACGCGAAAATGCTTTCCGATAAGGCTGTTCTTGTATTGAACAAGATAATGAGCACATGGTGCTGGGATCATGAGACCATTGATGAGAGATGATTGAAGTCTCACTGCAAAGATTTCTTCTTTCTTCTTGTCCCAAGGCTGGTTTGTATCATGCCATAAATATTTGTCATTTGCAAGTAGAAAAGTGTGTAGGATTTTCACTGGTGTATCTCTATGTGGGTCAATACCTATTTGCTTAAAGGTTGGTAGAGATCATGCTTTGTATCATAGTTCAGACTGATGAAGAGTTTTCAGGAGAATGTTGTAATGGATGCTGGGCCTAAGCTCTCCTCAATGTGCTGAGACATTCTTGTCAGTCATTGACAGCTTGAAAGCAATGGACTGAGGCACAATCATCATTTGGTAGACAAGCATATGAATCTGATGGCTGGGTGACAACCCAATTCCACAGGTCTTGCTGAATGTCATTCTCAATCTGTGCCTTCACTTCCTTCCATGCATTACCTTTAAGGTGCCTGTTATTCAATCAAGGATCACAAGTATTCTCATCTGATAAACAAAATTCTCACAATTGTTTTGCTTTAATGAGGAGTTGATCAATCCAGAACTGCAAGATCTTGTCCTTCACACCAGATTGAGAATGGTTTGCTGGATGATTCACAAAGAAATGATTTCCAAGTGACAATGTATGATGTTCTGTCTTGATATTCACTTCACAGGTCAACCATGCTTGCATTTTTCACAAAGCAGAGAAGGTTAGTGTGTTTGGAGTACCACATTCTTTCATAACCCATAAGATCTGGGAGCTGCAGCTGTGGTAAATTATCCAAAAGGTCGACCATGAACATCTGATGCAGAGTCAGTGAATTACTTATGAGCAGCAGAATGATTACTCACAATCTGTGACCCATGCAGAAACCATGCAGAAACCCCTTTGTTGGCATCAAACATTTCTGTGTTGCTCTCATCAGGTTCATTGACTCCTAAGTAGCCATTTCGTTGAGTGTTTCAGACACTGACAACTCTCTTTTACAGATCTTCCATCTTGTTGAAGTCATCAATATCTTCAAAGAAGTCTAGATCTTGGGCCCATTCAGCAAAGGTTCCAAAGAGCTGGTGTTCATGAAGAAGAGAAATATTGTCAATCCATTTCTTGAGTCAATCTCGTTCCTCATTCTGATCCTTGTTTAACCCTCCAGCAGAAAAGATAACAACCTCTCTGTGAGCATTGATCAACTGATCATTGTTGAAAGAGAACTCTCCAAAAATATCTGATAGTGCATTGTCCTCCAAGACATTTTCAAAGATGTTCTGTTGATCAAAAGTATTGACCATAGATAAGTGCACTGGGCTCGAGATAGCTGCAGGTTCAGCTGCAGGTTCTTTCTCTTTCTTTGCAGTTGCTCACACTGCTGATTCTTTGTGAGCTTTAGATTCAATGTGGCTTTTCTTTGATTTGCAATTGATCACAACTGGCTTGTATGAGACAAATGGAGGGCAAGGATTGTCTGTGCAAATGCAACATAGGAGCTTTGCCTGATCTGCTGGCACATCCTCAAGATAGGCTATTTGATGTGAGTTCTTTATTTTATGGATTGGTTTATCATGATCATGACTTACCTTCAGTTTGCACAGCTGGCATTGCATGGAAAGTCAATATTCACATGATGACCTGAACAAATTTTCATTCAATTCTGTGTAGATTGAATTGTGTTTTGCACTCCACACTTGTGTTGCCACGTCCACTCTTTTTGTCCTTGCACTGTCCTTTGTTTCTTCCACTTCAAATGTCTCACCTGAGCTATGATTTTATGAGCAGCTCACTCATCCTGGGTCCCAAGAGTCCATCTCAGCTGCCCTCTTCCCCACCTTCAAATGTGACTGACCATGGCACTGAAAATGGTGACATTTCAGATGGTGAGGACCTCCCACCACCTGCTGGCATCCAGACACCTTGTACACAGTGTAACCACTGAAAGAGATGATCTGAGGATTGGAGTCAGTATGCCAATCAATTTTGCTGTCATGTGCATCTCAAGCCTGCAAATGAGGAAGGCCTCAAAGAGTTTTCAACTGTAATTTTTCCTCCTAACAAATGTTCCATCTGCTTACAAGTTATCCAGATGCTGGGTCCTTAGCAAAATATTTATTTAGCCTGGTTTTTGAAATAGCAAGTTGAAGCATTTCAGCACCTTCAACCTGTTGAGACACCATACCAGATCTCTCCCTCTCTTTTGGTAATATTATTCACCTTGGTGAGATATATTGCTCATTCTTATCTTGTCCAGTCCAGAATCGAGAAATATGCCTTTACCATTTGTGTTGACCCTTTGCTTGTAAGCTACGTTCATCATGAGAAATGTGTCCCTGTCAACACATTGACTGTGAGAGATTATCATCACTTATGGCTATAAATTTCTGATGTGCAAATGTGGGCAGGACTTTTTGAAATTATATCCCAGCTGGGGTCTCACGAAAGAAGTTCTTAATGATCCTAGCAAGCTTTCTGTCATTCTCACCAAAGCATGTGAGGAGTTTACCATCATTCACAACCAGATGAAGAAAGCTGTGAGTCCTGAGTCAGTTGTCAATTTCAACATTGTTGATGGTCATTCATAACAGATCAAGGATTTGATTGGAGAAGCTAATGATGAGCCTGATCAGCAACGAGTCAGCTCACAGGACATCATTACACTCTGCCAGAACATTTTAGACATACATAAGGGTATCCTTAAAGATGACAGCCCATGTCACATTCTTGGTTTGTACCTTCATCTCAATCTCTTATCATATTTTAACAAGGATATTCTCTTTCAGCAAAAGGAGTACATGATTAACTCTGATCACAAGTATTGGTTTTGTGTTGATACAGAACTTGCTAACATCCAGAAATGCAAGGATAATGATCCTGCAAGGATTTCAATGTGAGTTTCATGCTTGTTGAGCCCTGAAATAATAATTGACACAACATTCAGAGTTTTTGCAAAAATTCTCCTGTCTGATTGCAAGGTCTTTGCTCTAGCTGATGTTGAATCTCTTGACAATGATCCCATCCTGATGCACTATCTGGTGGATGTGCATGAGCGATAAGGAACCAAATAACTACACACTCGCTGGACTTACATTAATATCACCATAATTTAGTCGCAGTATACATATATGTTACCAATATAATGTTCAGTTGCATTTCTACCTTAAATCAATGAGTGGCAGGGCACACACCACATATCAATCACTCTCTGGTGATAATATGATGTACAGATCCCTACAATATTAAGCAAGGTATCAGCATGACATTGTGAACCAATATCTGGTGAGTCAAGGTATTGGTTGGATATATCAACTCCAATATGCAGCGAAGACACTCTCAGGAGATATCAAGGGATTAATGTTTCAATATCAACAGGGTATCTTTGGTGATAGCCAGCCCATCATCACATAATATCTTGGCCGATATATCTCATTGACCTTTGTTCAGGCCAGTGGAGTAGCACACGAAGTGATTGAACCTTCTTACTTTTTGATTTTTGTCTTACCTTTTCAAAAACCACTTATTTTCTACAGATTACTCAGTGGTTTGCTCCAATACATAATCAAAAGACTACTTCTTAATTCTTAGGCCATTCTGTGCACCATAGAATATCCTATTGAATTTATATGTTTTCAATGATGTCAGATATTCAGCAGCCTGGTGATTTGATCTTATTCATCGTGTCTATTTCCAACCCTTTCTACAACCTTGGTGCTACAATGTCTTATAAACTCCTCTAACACAATCTATTACTGCTTACCTGACTTGTAAGTCATCAATAATCTTTTTGTATCTATTATTTTACCATTCATTACCTGTGTCAGCTCATAGTATCTGTATAACCATACCCTCCTCTGCCCCAAAAGCAACAAAACAGTTGTTAATATAATAAAAAAGTATAAGAATAAATAACAGAACCAATAATCAATGCACCTTCAAAATAAGGGCACACTATTGTCTCAATGCTACTGATCACTGCTGACCTCATGCTTGAGCTGTGGCTAGTGATGTACCAGGCTCAGCTCAAAGCCTGAAGCTGGCTGGGGCCAGGCCCAAAAAAGCTGGGCCATCATAAGCTGTGACTTAGGCCTGAGATGGCCTGGAGCTCAGGCTTGGAATTTGTGAAGCCTAATGCCTAGGCTCAGGCCACGGCTTTGGGTGGCTGAGTGAAGGACCAAACCAAAAACAGAGAGGGTGAAGGAACAAGCCTGATGAACACAGAAGTTTTTTCCATGTCGCTTTTGGTAGCCAAATCTTGTTTATGCCATCATTTTTGACCTCACTACAACCCCACTACTCTACTCCAGCTGCTGAAAAACTTTGGAAGGTAGCTTATGGATGGTATTTGCTTCATATTACATGTTTATACAATTTCTGATTCTCTTTTGATTCATAACTTTTATTCTTTCATTGTGCAAGTTTCTGATTAGATCAATGACGCACTCCAAGTCCTATGCAGGAGTAAGTATGTCAAAAGCCTTGGTAGTGGAATGAAAATATTGGATCAGGGGACTAGAAATGGATGACAACTGAGTACATCGCTATACTCTTGCAGCTTGAGACATTCCAAACTTATTGATTTCTTGCATCTCCCATGGTAAATGGTATTCTGATGCCCTCATGATGCTCTGACAACCACAGTGCATGTCCTATTGCACATAACTCCTGTTCAATTTCATCTAAGCTAGTTTTTAGTTGTATAAACAGCATTGCAAGAATTTTGAGAACACTAGGATGTTGTTCTCCCAATATGATAATGAGCCGCAGCCTGAGCCTGAGCCGTGGCAGGCTTGGGCCAGGCTTGGGCTCATGGCTCAGGCTTATATTTTGACAAGCCTGAGCCCCACAAAGCTGGGCCTAAGCCTGGGCTTGGAGGCTGAGCTGAGCCCAGCACATCACTAGCCATGGCAGGCCCTGCAGTTGTAAATTTGACCATGACACTCCAATCCCTCATTCATTAATACATTGCAGTGTTATGCTTGACCCCTTACAAACTGTGGACATATAGCGACCATCATGTGGATGTACCTCTGCTCTGGCAAAGGCCTGACAATCTGCTCTGTGTAGCTACCCTAACTGCCTGGTGGCTTGACATGTTGTGAAACTAACTGCAACTCAATCTCCCTGTGCCTGAACCACCTCAGCCAGCATACCTGGGACTCCCTGATGCTCCACTGCATGTATCCAGCAGTGACGGTGCTTTGAGCTGCTGCATTTGTGGTGTGTTTTAACACAGACACTTCATGTCATGCCTTGGAATTCCTTGGGGGAGACCTTCCCCACCACAGTGAGGACAGGTAATAGTGAGTGCAAAAACCCAGCAATCTAAGCCAAATTCCATAACTGGTTGCACGGTGCTGAGAGAGCATGTCCAGAGCCCCTACAGTGCTTTTTCTGCAAATGGATCGATGACTACATATTAGGTAGAGTAACAGTACATTCTAATCCTCAATTAAATGCTCCTAGCATTCCACAGCTATAAGCGACGGTCAGTACCTACAATGCAAGGTGACCAGAATTGGCAATGCACACTATATTTAGATGCCCTGATCAGGATCTTGTTTGCCTACCAGAGGAGCAGTTGTTCAGTCAGGCCCCTTCCAGTTGTACAAAGCACCCACCTAACGGTCCATCAAGAAGCATCTAACATCTTGCCAGGGGAGCATTTCCATGATGTTTAATGTTCATCTACTTGAAGCCTCAGCAACTTGAAACAGAATTTTTGTTAGGCATTTGATACAGGCATTGGAGATGAGATATTCATAATTTAACATGTCTGTTCCTTGAAAAGTGGTTCATTCTTCAATTCACTGCCAGTCACCAAATGAACAAGAGCAATTGACAACAATGTTCCACTAAGTTTTTAATCAAAAAATGAGGTGAGTCAGTCAATACTAATAGTGCGAGTGCCTTCAAACTTTTCATGTTGTGTAATAGCCGACTCCTTCTGGTGACTTTGTTTTGTGGGTAAGTACATGTGTTTTTCAAGAACATGTATAAGACGATATACAACATCAGATGACCATGAGGGCTATTGCACTGTGCTAGAAGATAATTAGGCATGTCAGTGAAATAGCAGAGAGAAGATGTACATCTGGAGTACCATTGATGATCACGAGCAGCAGGTGCAGACTATGAGAAGTATGTTTGGCTCAGTGCACAGTGTTCAATGGTGGTTAACTGAATTAAGAAAGCTGGAAGGCATGGGAGGTGAGGAGGTGAGAGATCACAAAGAGCGAAGATTCTGATGCAGTCAACAGAGTCAGCGATAGACCAACATGTTCTAGTGATGTGGAGGTCAGATCAGTGACTAAATCTTTGGTGGTGTATACAAAAACCAGTGTTAATCACACTTCTGGTTTCATGAGCAACCGCACATGGAGGTCGCTATTATTCACAATTTAGCACAAGCTAACCTCATTGAACAGCGTGTGAGATGTGAGTTTGACATGGGAGATAGAGCCAGCATTGTCGGTGTCATAGGGAGGGAAGTTGACATTAGAAGCAGTGGCGGAGTAGGTTGGAGGGCTGGTATTTTGAGCTGAGGGAAGAATGAGTTTGTATAGGGGAAGGAATGGAGGAAGCAGGCCTGCTGAATATAAATAATGCCAGCCTTCCCTTCTATTTCTCCATGTTCTGCAGATCATGAGTTCAGATGTGAAGTGCTTGACCTTCAAGGATGGAAGGGCCTTTGTGAGTGTATTGGTGACCATTTTGGCAGTAGGACAATAAATGAGTCAAATAGGACCACATTCTATGATCCATCATATGAAGTGAAATTGAATATCAATGTGTTTCATGTGCACGTGGTATTGGTGATCTTTTGTAAGTGCGATCACAGATTGATTGTCCGAAAATAGTGTTGTGGGTTTGAGGGAGATACTGAAGAGTTGTGTGATGAGAGAACGAAGCCATAAGGCTTCCTTGGATGTGTGTGTAGTGGTGACATATTTGGCTTCAGTGGTGGAGAGTGCAATGATCTCCTGACATTTAGCACTCCAAGAAATGGTGCTGCTGTGTAAAATAAATGCATACCTGGAAATAGTGTGTCTGTCTTCAGCCATACTACCATCTGCATCCACAAAACTGACTAAATCCTTCTGAATTCCTCCATAAGAAAGCCACAGATCCATCAAGCCTTTGAGGGATCGAAAAATCTTCTTAACAGCATCCCAATGAGCAGATCCAGGGTTTCTTGTGAAGTGAGAGACGTTCTGAACAGCAAAAGCAATGTCAGGTCACATTCCAAGTGCTGCATACATGAGTGAACCGACAGCTTCATGGTAAGGAATGTCTTGCATTTGAGCAATTTTGGCTGTTGTTGATGGAGACTGGGCAGTGGTAAGATGGATGTTTACATCCATAGGAATAGAAACTGGTTTAAGGTCCTGAAGACCATAGCATGGAAGGATTGAGTGCAGGTAGGAGCATTGTGAGAGGTGAATGGTGTGACAGTCATGGTCACACTTGATTTTGATGCCCAACAACCAATGGAGTTCTCTGAGATCTGAGATCTCCACATGCTCGGTAATCCAGTGTTTGAACTCTGTGATCAAGCTCATCATGTTGGCTGCAATTGTACAGTCATCAATGTGAACAAGGACCATGATGAATTTCATGCCCTTCCTCCTGAAAAATACAGACTGATCGATATCACACCACATGAATCCGAGTTTCTGAACAAGAATTTTGACAAGTCTCTAGTACCAATGGTGGCCTGACTGTTTCAACCCATACAGGGTCTTTCGCAGATGACAAACTTGGCCTGAGGAATTGGGAGTGTGGTAACCAGGAGGCTGGTGCAAGTAGATGACCTTGCGCTCAGTGAGTACACCATTTAGATATGCACCTTTGATGTCGATCTGATGTAATTCCATGTTGGCAGCTGCAGCCATGGCAAGAACTGTTCGAATCGATGCAAGTTTGGCAACAGGGGCAAAAGTGTCAAAATAATTGATGCCAGGCACTTGGGAGAATCTTTGGGCAATGAGATGGGCCTTGTAATGAATGACATTTTCAGTGGCATCTTTCTTCGCATGAAAAACTCACTTTGAGCCTACGATATTTGCACCATCTGGAGCCTTTGTAAGTTCCCAAGTTCCTGCCTCTTGTAACAATGCTAACTCTTCATGAATTGCCTTTTCCCAGAGTGGCCAGTCAGGACAGGACTTAGCTTCAGCCAACGATTGCGGTTCAAGAGCCTCAGCCTCACTAATCTCAGCTGCCATTGCATACTCATCAATAAAATCTGCCACCATCATCCAATCTGCCTCTCCCTTCCCCTCAAGTATCAGAATACTTTGGACAGGACAAAGCTGGACACCACAGGCAATTTGGGAATCTGATGGGTGTGCACTGGAGGTACCTTCGCCAGCAAGAATATCACATACACACTGACTCAGTTTATGCACAAGCTTGGGTCTTGGTTTTTCCCAGATATTTGCTGCCATGATCCAAATGAAGGACCTTGATATGCACATCAATGTGGGTGCTGGCCCATGCCTTAAACTCTTTGTAGGCAGTGGGTGCCTCGTCCTTCTTTGCCAAAAGGTGCAGGTGAGTCAAGTGGGTGCAATCATCAGTAAACATTATGTAGTAATGCTTCCCTCCCTTTGTAGCTACTGGTGCTGGGCCCCAAAGGTCACTGTGCACCTCATCGCCAAACTCAGTTGATCACTTGCCCTGTCACACCTTTGCGATGGGCTTCCTGGTTGACTTTGTGTATATACAGGACTCACAGAAGAATGGTTCCCCTGATTTGGTTTGCTCCAAATGGACACCTGTCACAAGCCCATTGGTAACTAGATGCTTTGTGACCTCTGGGGATATGTGGCCCATGCAACAATGGAATTGATCAAGGGTAATCATTTTCACCACAATATTTGCTGATTCAAACTGATGGACCACACAATATAGGCCCTGATCTGTCTTGGAAACCACTCCCACTTTCTCCCCTTTAGGACCATGTATTGTACACTGTCCATTTGAGAATGTGGTAGTGAAACCAGCATCATTGAGCTGACCAACTGACACGAGAGTGTACTCAACCTCAGGAGAATAAAGGACCTCCATGAGCTGGAGCTGGGAAATGTTGACACCATTAGGTACGTCAACAAACATCTTGCCTTTTCTAACAGCTCTAAAGCTAGCTTTATTTGCAGCATGAAAAGCCTTAGGGGGAATCTCAGTGAAGTTCATAAGATCCTCATGGTAGGGAGTGATGTGGCATGTACAACCTGAGTCATACACCTCGGTATGTGGCATTTGGTTTCTTTTGTTGCCAGCACTGACATGTGCTGCAACTTCAGGATGGTGACGCTCCCCAGCAAGACTTTTGCTGTCAGAAAATCCTTCAAAATCTGAACTAACCAGGGAATATGAGCCACAGCTGCTTGTTTCACTCCCCGCTGTATCATCAGACTCCCAACCATGATTGATAAGGTCATCACAATCACTTCTGACCTCCGAGAACCAATCCTCAGTACTGCCACCATTGCTATTCAGGAGATCTTCAACAGGAGACTCATCAGATGAGTCTGATACACTCTGGAGCTCAGGTAAGCTGTCAGAGCCTGTCTCTACTGCCGTGAATGCTCCCTCACTATCACTATCAGCTTTGACAATGTTTGCCGAGCCACTGGCCTTTGACAAACTAGATTTCTTGTTTGTCTCCTCCTTTGGTGGATCAGGGCACTTGTCCCTAAAATGCCCAACCTTTCTGCAGTTCCAACATGCACCACAGGGCTTCCTAGCCTTGCCCTTGTCCTTGGGCTTGGCTTTCCCACTTGATGACATGAACAATGCTTCATCACGATCATCTTCCTTTGATTTCAAGCCACCACTGCATCACACATGCTGATTGCGCTGATGATCATACTCTTCAGATATTATGGAAATCAAGGTATTGGGTTCAATGGTCTTGTCGGGAGCCCACTGCTTGGCAGCAGTGAGTTGTGAGGAGGCAAAGTTGGAGAGGTACAGAGGAAGTGACAAAATGATGGTTGAATGGTAATCTGCATTGCTGATCTCGATGCTGTACATTGCTAATTCCTCTTGCTTCTGATGTAGGGTACCAAGGAACTCGCAAACATTGCCCTTCTCAAGGCATTTCATGTCCATGAAACAGCTTTGATAATCAGCCTGAGCGTAAGCCCCCTTTTCAGTATACTCCTCCACAATCATATCCCAATGTTCCTTGACAGTTGGCTTTGAATGTACCATCATCAAGGCTGAATCAGGAATCTTCTGCATCAAGAGAGACTTCACAGCAAGTTCATTCTTTTTCCACAAGGCCAAAGCAGTACTGGCTGGCATAGGGGATGACACAGGAGCTGGAGCAGGAGTTGTACCCTCAGCAGTCATAACTGGGGCTGGGATTGCAGAGTTGGAGAATTGCCTGATTTAATAATCCAGCAATATCCACCCCTGATGCTGAGGTGCCGATGCTGTGCAAGACTGCGTCTTACTTAGCATACATAGCATAGAAATTTTCTATTAATTCGTAGGTAGTATAAATATTATAGAGAAAGGGTCAATCTCCTTATGAGATTGTAACCCAGTGGTCTAACAACCTGTGTGCAGTCATAACAATCCACCCTTATTTCCAACTCAATCTCATCTGGCTGCACATCTA